>CAWUFW010025012.1:0-51188 GCA_963921515.1 Calotriton arnoldi | reverse complement strand
ACTATGGGGCCCATTACGATGGCGGGCGGAAGCACAACCGCCGTGCTGGCGGATGCAAAAAGCACCAGTTACCGCCGGCACGCAGCAGTCCACACGCCCGCCCAATTACGATGCGAAAAGCAGGCCAAACACCGCCGGCAAGCCAGCAACACCGTCCGCCATCAAAGTGCGCCCGTTCACGTAGCGGCGCAGCACAACTGACACACACCGTCCGACGAAACACGTCCCGCCCGGCGCATAAATTACGATGCCGCAAACAAACGGCTCCCACGGCTAAGAGACACCGCACGTGAAAGAGAGGCGGTAACACGGACGCAGAGCACGGACAACGAAGAAGCGGCACCCCGAGCATGAATCCAGCACTGCAGGCCCTTCCCATGCTTCTGCTGATGCACCACCAAGGACGCAACGTACCGCGGAGACGCAGGTAGGCACACACACAACAAGTGCACGCAAACAGCGCACACAGTGCAAGGGCGGAAAAAGCGGACAACCCCCCACCAGCGCGTGTACACTACACATCCACCATTGCATCCACATATGACACACAGGCCAAATCCTAACATCGCGGAACACATGTGTACACACCACCTGGGACCAGGAACCAACCACCCCGTCACGGCCCCAAAGCGGCGATGACGCCGCCACACATGCGCACAACGCAGAGGCCAACCGCAGCGCCATGCATGCGTCGCACACAGACACAGGGACACAACCAAGCAGCACACACATCAGCCCCACCCCGAACGCACATGACACGTGACAGGCCTGCCACAGACATGTCCCCAACGCCCAATTCACGGACAACACCCAACGCCACACAACCGACACACACATGTCAGTGAAGTCACGCAACAGCAGGACACACCCCAGTGTAACAAACATGGCGTAGCACACAGCGGCGGCAACACCAACTAGGAGAAGCAGGGCCCCTTCGGGAAGAGGAACGCCAGTACCACACTGAAAAACCCATACCACCCTGCACATATGTACAAGACATATAAAACGGAACACCAAAGAGCACGGGGACCGACAACAGGTGGCCCAAGAATAACATTCACACACAAGGCCCAACGCAGAGCGGAAAGGCAGCCTGCCGCCCACACAAGGGAGAGCAGACAGCACTGAATGACCTTCCATTCCAACACCGAAACCACAGCCCTACGACAGAAGCCGGTGAATACAGCCATTGTCCAAGAATAGACCAACACAGGCATGCCGAGGAGACCGACCACAGGGCAGATAGCGCATATCACAGAAGCACACAACGGACGGGGAAGAAAGAAGAAAACACTCCCCCATGTCGGCCACATGCAAGTTAATTGGAAGGAGTCACACAGCACTGACCTTGAACTGTCTGAGAAGCATGTGGGAAGAGGGCCCGTGTCCTCCAAACAAGCCAACAGAACACAAGTCCTGTCTCCCTACGACTACACAGAGCTCACAGCAACCCCGGAGCGTGCACATTGCAGACTGCACACACAGCCGGAGCACGCCACCTCAACGAACCGCTGCGAAATGGCAACCGCAACACACCTACCCAACTACGCCGAACAGCTCAAGCTGTACAAAACCAACCTGTGCCATACATTGGGATGCGATCTCCTGTCCCTGCTGAACGTAAGTTACCGACTGACTTACCGCATCACATTGTTCAGCTGCGTCATGCCCGTCTTCTACTGTCGGAGGTGTCCCTACCAGCATCCCGTCGAGATATGCCTCTCCAACCCGGCATGTCTGAAGGCGGACCTGCTACCACTACTCCTCCCTCTGGACGCACACGACAGGGCCTGCTCTGCCTATGGGGGCATGGCGTATGTGGCCAACATCGCACCCGCACTGAAATGGGACCACTGTGCCTCCACACGACGGATCATCGATAACAGCTACATCGAATGTCACCCAGCATGCCCCATCATGGTCCTCCAAGGGACAACTTACGAACAACACCTTGACAGCCACCATCCGCTACATTGGCTGGCAAACATGTACACCACCAATGACATGGAAGCCCTGCTGGACGGCATCGCATACCTGACAACCTGTAAATACGTCGGACCACAACGCAGGTTCCCCGAGTGACCTATGATGTCCAACCCCGCACCCATGCTTAGCTTCAGCACGGACTGGCCAGTCACCACCACAACAGCCATACCAAACGACCGGCAACTGTAACCACACCATCAACGACATCGCCATGACATCGGATATGACCGGGACATGCACACTGTTCCCCATCACATCCAGGAACACCGCATGCATCGTGGGAGGCAGTGGCATGGGCTCTGTGTATCGCACCCACATGGACGGAACTGCACGAACAACCAGGACACGACATGGATCCAGCGCACATGGACACACACACCGCTCAGTGGACATGAATAGGTCGCCTGGAGTCTGTGGGTGCTGCACCCCTCCCACCCCCGCCCCGGGAATCCCATACCAGGACCTTTGCATGGACGACAAGTGCATACAACAACAACACGACCCCAGTGACTGTGACATGTCCAGTAACCACCACAGTGCAACAACAAGTGGCACGCCGCTGCATGCACGCAAGCACATGCCCTGATGTCATCTCACATGCACGCGTGCATGAGGAACAACCGCAGCAAACCTGTCACATGGAACTGAGATGGACTGTGCCCATGATGCCAAGCGGTCTGGTAGGCTACATGTATACCGTCTGTGTCAAAGTCCGCAGCTCCGCAGCTATACGTAAATGTACATTAGCACAGCCTTGGCCAAGCAGATGTCACTCTGAAGCCCACATCCCACATGCAACAGCCAATCACATGTAACCCCACTCCCTATCCCATTTGCAATCATGCTCAGTATATCCTCAACATGTATTCCGCTGCCAGTAGTGTCCACTATACTGCATCACAGAGGACAGAAGACTCAATATAATGTTTGAAACCAAAACTGTCTCCGCTGACTCATTTCACAAGTACGAATGAGAGAGGATGAGAGTATGTGAAGTACACGGCAGTCGTGACATGACCATGTAGTCCACTGGTATTGGATGTCAACGCAAATGAGTAGCACAACTGTGGAAGACACACATGTGTCGTGTGAAGTCGTATGGACGCAGTGCTCAGGTGGGTGGGTGTGACGGGTAGATGCGCACATGCCAAGTTGGAGCACGACGTGTTGGGAGGGGTCATGAACAGTACACCACCGCTTCCCTGGGCATTGTGAGAGGACACCTGTCGGGGGGAGTGAACACGTGTGTGCACAGCAGCCGGGCACACGTACAAAGCGGTACCAGGCGCACCTCAGCCCACCCTCTGTGGACAAGCTGGATCCTGTTGTGCGCCCGCCATGCCCCTTGACAAGGCACACACAGCCCCAGTCGACCAGGTGTAACCCCAACATAGTCAATCCGCACAGGCGATACAGGGCACGGGATGGCAGTGGAGCATGGTGTGTGAGAGGTCTCCTCGCGCTCCTCCTGGTCATATCACGCAGGCAATAGAACCTCAACGTCTAGCATGGCACAAGTCAAATGGAAGTGTAGGGGGACGCACCACAGCACGAGCAGCACTGACGTCACGGGAGGTGGCTCGCACCATCCCATCCATTGCCCATTATACCAACCACGCCACATGCCATTGCGACTAAGTGCAAGCGCGTGCGCCACCACCCCCGAGCCCTCCCCAGAGAGGCCAAAGAGTGAATGTGTGGGCCATCAGTCACAGACGGACGCGGCATGGCCGCAAGGGCAGCCACAGCCACTGGGTGTCGCAGGTGGCGGATCCGGAAGGCGAAGACTGTGATGCATAGTCCATGCAGGCCGGGTCTCCATTTGGGGCACCACGCAGGTGGACGGCGTCCCGCCACACATCATACCCTGAGACAGCCCACTCGTGCAACTGGACCCACACATACACTCCTTGCCCTCTCTGGTGCGAGCTTGGGGCTGCCTGTGCAAGCGCTAGCCTCGCAGGTGAGCATGCATATTGGGGGGCGAGGGGTGGACATGAGGGCTGGGGCGAAGATGACTGTATCACTGTCAGTTAGTACAAGGGATGACCCAGATGTGGAAAGGAAGAGACGTGTCCCGTGTGTACTGCAACTAGTCGCCAATCCAACTACCCCCCATGTCCGGAATGTAAGCCCGCACCTAGGCCCGCCCATCCGCCACATCGAACATACCACCAGCACGACAACCTTCCCATTCGAAACACTGACTGGGGGTGGCGACCAGTGAACAATCATGTGTAGCCTACCCACGCGTACATGTGGGCCCTCCATGATCCATGTCACCTGCGGCAAAGACATGACATGCGCAATGAGGGAAGTGAGGAGAGCTGTCCGCCCCACGCACAGAAGGTGCATCAGCTCCACAGACCCAGCAGCGAGTCCAGCAGGGGTCACATGTGCAGGGGCAGCTGTGCCTGGTGTGAAGGCACATGCATATAGACAGCACATCGACCAATGTGTAGTCTGCCCACATCCACAGTCCATCATCATGCGGACATAGGAATTGAACACAGGGCAACACATCTTAGTTGGTGCACCCACCGTGACCAACAATGCGCAATCATCGACGTACCCGCCCTGTGCATGGCCCCCCACCCAACGGAGGCACATCCAGTGCCACCATCCCACACACACAAGCCTTCCACGGAACATGCTGTGTCCAATGGTCAGTACAGAGTCAGCGCCCATCTGGTGGATCCTGAACAGGAGACACATGCACACACATGCCAGCTCCCACTATGTACGTCTGCCACCTGGCACGTGCAATGTAACCTCTCACCTGTGACGTGTGACTGCAAGCACACAGCCGTCTTGGCATGGGGCTGTCAATGTGGACACCTGTCAATGTTTCGGGAGGTGTGATCCGTACAGTGCTGTACATAGGGTGCAGTGCTGACACCTACTACTGTCTCATATCCCCTCGTGCCACAGGTCCCACTTGTTTTGGCCGCTCAGCCTGTGCCCACATCGTCGTCGTCGTCGTGTGCCATACTCATCCAGCCTCGGAAGCAGTTCCATGCTCAGCAGACACTCATGTTGCCGTGGCGTTGCCGCTTGACGAATATGCAGTCAGTCCCCATCAGCACGCCCCGCAAGTCATTGGGGCCTAGATCCCCATGTGCATGCACATGGCAGTGGTATGTGTCACTAGCCATTGCCATTGTTGGGAGACCTGTGTAAGTGTATTGTGGCCGTGCCGTCCCAGCTTGACAGCTGGGCTGTGGCTCATGTGCTTGCTCAGTCATGTCAGTGATGTGTATGCGAAATTGCTATGTGTCGTGTTGCTTTGACATGTGTCCTCTGCCATTGTCCCTAGGCGGAGACCGAACATTGACCGCCCATACCAATTGCTGGTGGACATGGACGATACAGAGGTTATTAGGAAGTTTCGGCTGGACAGGCCAACCCTGCATCGACTGTGTGCCATGTTAGAACCCCATCTCCGTCCCCGCAGGGTGTATCCGACTGCTGTCACCCCCACGGCTAAGGTGATGGCCGCCATGCATTTCTTCGCCACTGGGTCATTCCAGCACACAGTGGGCAGTGGAGGAGGGATGTCCCAGCCCATGTTCAGCAAGGTGCTGAGGGATGTACTGGCAGCCATGATGCTGTACCGAAACAGGTACATCCGCTTCCCCAGGGCTCGTGAATTGGCGGCAGTGAAGGGTGCATTCTATGCCCTTGGCAGAATCCCACACGTCGTTGGAGCCATTGACTGCACACATGTTGGCCTTGTTCCACCACAGGCCACTGAGCACCTGTACCGCAACAGGAAGCACACGCACTCCCTGAATGTGCAAGTGGTGTGCCTTGCGGACATGGTGATCACCCACGTGTGTGCAAAGTTCCCAGGCTCGGCCCATGACGCACACATAATGCGCAACAGCATCTTGCCACGACTGATGGCCAATCTGCAACAGGATCGTGGCTGTATTGTCGGTGAGTATGTGGAGTGGTGTAGCGTGCTGGTTGTGCGATGCTGTCCCCTGTCCAGTTGGAATAGCAACGGTTCTCTGTGTCCCTCACACCCAGGTGACTCTGCGTATCCGAATGGGGCATGGCTGCTCAGTCCATTGAGGAATCCTCGCACCCCAGCAGACGATCGATACAATGAGGCACATGGGAGGACCAGACGTGTGGTCGAGCGTACCTTTGGCCTCCTCAAGTCCAGGTTCAGGTGCCTGGACCGCACCGGGGGTGCACTGGCGTACTCCCCACAGAAGGTGTGCCAGATAGTGGTGGCGTGCTGCATGCTGCACAATCTGGCCATTCGGAAGCAGATCCCCCTCATTGTGGATGACGGAGATCAACCAGGGCCCCAGCCCGCAGACCAGGACAGCTCGAGTGAGGAGGACAGCGGAGAGGAGGAAGCTGGGAATGTGCGGCAGCAGCTCATCGCCCGCTACTTCACTTGACGGTGAGTGTCCATGTACGACGGCTGATGTGGCTGTATCTGTGCAGGTGTGTGTGTGCTGTGTCAGGGTGGCCGTTTGTTCACTACGTGCTGTGTGTCAACGCTCCATGGCCAGGGTAGTATGCCACTGTTGGTGACTGTGGCATTGTGCCCTATTGCTCTGTGCGATGTGTGTACATTGCTTGTAGTTGTTGACATGTACTGTGTGATGGGTGTGTGACACACTCATTGAATGTGCTCCTGTTCTGTCTCCCACCCCTAGGTCCCTACAGGCCCTCCGGATTCCATTGCCATGCCACGCATCAGGTGCCTTTCCGCCCAAGGTGGCCGTTGTATTCCGTACAAATAAAACACAGGGCACAAACAGCAGTTAGTGAAAAAGGTGCATTTATTACAAACTGTGACATGTGATTGTGTGTAAGGTGATGACAAAAGTGGTGCGTGCAGTGACAATGAGCTGTCGGTCATGGCTGCGTGATGCTCAGGGTGTACCCACTGGTTCTATGTCCATAGTCCAACACACACATGCCATCCAGATGGCTGTGTGGAGTGGGATCGTAGTCCAAGTCAATGCAGTGGCTGGTCAAGGAAGGCTGGCGGACGGCTGGCTGGCTGCCTCACTTGCGACTGGAGCGTGCGAAGTCCTCCCGGGAGATCTGTTTCCTCTTCGGACGGCCCCTTCCACGTTTGCGAGGGGGGTGCCTGCTTGCGACATGCTGGTGGTTGAGGTGTGCTCACTGGCTGTGGACGCAGGGGAACTGGACACTGCTGCTCGACCCTGCGCCCCGGCAGGTGGTGGCGGAGGGGGAGCTGCTATCCCTGGCCGTGTCCTCACCGCCACCACCAGCTGGCCCATGAGGTCCACGAGTTGACCTATACGGGCGTCCATGGACCTCAGCACCCCCAGCACCTCCCGCGTGTCTGAAGCAGACCTGACCCATTGTTCTTGGGCCTCCTCATAGGCCCCAAGGACTCTGGCCATTTGAGGCAGGGCATGGCTCCCAGGGGAGGCTGGCGTTTCCCTGACCCTGCTCCTCCTACCAGTCCTGCTGCCACCGGCCTGCCCACTAGCCACATTGCTCACCACGGTCCTCGCTGTGGCTCCCAGGGTGGATCCAGTCGGCCGGGCCACCACCTGCGCTGGGGCTGGTGCCAGCGAAGACGTGGTGGTGGTGGCGGCGGTGGTGGTCGGTGCGGCGATGGTGGCGGTTGCGGCAGTGGTAGTGGCCGCAATGACCGTGGGTGTGGCCGCAATGACCGTGGGTGTGGCCGCAACGACAGTGGCAGCAGGGGGCTGGGACTGTTCAGCAGCCCTGGATGATGGGTTGGTGGGTAGGAGGGGTCCTGGGGAGCGGCTGGGCCCTGCCACACCAGATGGGCCTGCTTGGTGGTCCGTGTCCGAAGAGGAGGTGAGATCCTCCACATCCGTGTGTCCTCGTTGGGGGCTTGTGGGCTGGCTGTGCTGGCTGCTGTCTCCATCCCCAGCATCCGGCAGTTCGTCACCTGTGGAGAGAATGAGATTTGTTATTGTGTTGCACCTGGCGAAGTATGTATTTGTCGTCTGACATTGGCAGTTCGTGCAATCTCGTACATGGGTTTCCCGGAGGCGTGTGTGTGGCTGTGGCATTTGTAGTTGTGTGTGCTTGGCAATGGGACTGTGTGCTGTGCACATGTGGCATGGGACGGATTGGCCATGCCGATGGGTGTGTTGCTGTGCCCCTACTTATTGTGACTCTGGTGTATGCGGGCTCCTGGCCCATCCTGGGTCTGGTTTGTACTTTGCTTTTGGTGTTCAGATGGGACGCTTAGGAACGCATATGGCAACATGGGGGCCATGCCCCAGATTCGCATTTGGGAGGGGATATGCTTTTGGGGTTCAAATGGAACGCTTAGGAACGCATAAGGCAACATGGGGGCCATGCCCCAGATTCGCATTTGGGAGGGAATATGCTTTTGGGGTTCAAATGGAACGCTTAGGAACGCATATGGCAACATGGGGGCCATGCCCCAGATTCGCATTTGGGAGGGAATATGCTTTTGGGGTACATGCTGTGAGCCATGGGTGCTGAACGTGACATGTGTTGTGGCAGCATGACAGTGCATGGTTTGAGGTGTGTGCATGCTTGACATGGCCTGCATATTTGCTGTCTGTTGTGATTACTGGACATGGCATTGGACGCATCGTTATGAGTGAGTGATGGTTGTGTGTGAAAGCCAACGTATTGCAGTTGTCCCATCTCCTTGGTGTGCGTGCTGCCCTGTGCCATGTGCATCACTGCAGTGCTCGTGGGGGGTGTGGCCCATGTTGTGTGTTGTTGCTCACAGTGTGACGTGCGCTTCATTGACTTCTGGCACATGGTTGGTCATGGGCATGTATCTTAGCGTGACTGCTGTATGTGTGGCAGCTGTGCGGATGACATGCCTTTCATGAGACTGGGGCTGACGGATGGGATGGATGGTATGTTGTATGTGCATGGTGTGTCTGTGTGTTTGATGGGTTCAGTGGTGTTCGTGTGCATTTCTGTTGTTCCGCTCTGTTGCGTCTTGTGTTGTTTGTCTTACATAGGCGTAGTTGTGGGGTGTGTGGTTGACAGGCAGTAGGGGCTACATGGACAGGACTTCAATGGTGTTTCGGTTGTGTGTGATGAGTTGCACAGTGGCTGCCGTGTGGTACTATTTTCAGTGTGGCTTGTGTATGCAGACGTGGCTCCTTGGGTGTTGCTATGTCTGTGATGGGTCATGTGGGGTGTGAGTCTGTTGTTCATGTCCGTGTGCACATTGTTCACTTGTTCGTGACGGTGGGCGGTGCTGCGTTTTCGTCTGCTACGTGACATGTCCCATGTGTTGGTCGTGTGCCGGTCCTCATGCCTCCAGTAATCCAGCCCTGTCCAGTTTCCCACCTGCAGGTTGTTCGTGCGTGCACTGTACTGGATGCCACATGGCTCTAAGCGGGGGTGCTCCATGTTGCAGGTCTGTGGGGGTGGGGGGTGTTGTGGGTCGTGGGGGTGGCTGGACACCCACTGACGCCGATTGCTGTGGACCGTGATGTCTGCCTTTCGGCTGTCGTTGTGCACTGCGGTGGCTGACACGTGGCTGTGGGGTGTGGGGGATGCTCCTCCTTGCTGTGCTGTGGGACTAGGGGCCTGGTGTGTGTTGTACTTGTGCTGTCCACCGTCCCACCCACTGCACTTTGTGTTCCTGCCACTTACCTGTTACTTGTCGGTTTGTGCAGCTGTGGCGGACACATGGGTGTGGTGGGTGCTCGTTGTGGCGCTTCTGGCATATTTGGGGACCTGTTGGTGGTTACGTGGCTAGCTGAATGTACACATGTCCCCACGCATCTTACAGTTGTTCTGTTTGGGCTGTGTGTGGTGGTGTCTGTTGCATGTGTGTGTCGTGTATTGTGTGCTGGACATGGGGGTGTTTGTCCCTGGGAGCTGTGGCATGGTGGTAGTGCATGTGAGTACATAGCGGTGTGCTGGTATACATTAGTTTGTACTTACCAGCCTCCACTCCCCCTGCTAATCCGGCGAGGATCTCGGGATGTATGATGACTCGCACCTTCTCCTCCCACGCTTTGAAGGTCTTGAAGAGCGCGGGATTCCCTCCGCCAGTGACGGCAGCCAGCTCTCTGTTTTTGCCCTCCTTCTTCTTGACCAGGCTCTTGACGTCATTCCACCGTTTGTTAATTTCGACTCTGTTCCTGGGCAGGGTCCCGACTGCATTGACCTGGTCTACGATCCGGTTCCACATTCTGTTTCTGGTGGCTAGTGGTGTGTGTTGGACCATGTTCCCATAGATTTGTGGGTGCACCTTGATGATCTCGTCGACCATGACCGTCAGCTCCATGGGCGTGAACTTGGGCATTCTTTGTGGTGCCATGGTGTTTGTGGTGCTGGTGCGGTGTGTGTTGTGTAATGTGCAGGGGGTTTGTGGTGCCGGTGTTTGGTGGTGGTGGTGGTGGTGGTGGTGGTGGTGATGTGTGCGTTTCTGTGGTGTGCTGCTGTCCTTGCTGTGTCACTGTGTCCTCTCCTCTCCTCTCTGGTTTGCAATGTAGCAAGGGGTTGTGGTCTGTGGGAGTGCTGCTTTTGTACTCACCTATGTGGGTGTGTCCTCATGGTCTGTTGTTTTCAGGTGTGTTGTGTCTGGGGTTCTGGCCTTTGTATTTTTTGTTTGTCCGGGGGGTGTTTTCGGGATATGTACTGTGCTTGTGTATTTGTGCGTGCCTTGCTGTGTGGACTTGTTGGCCATGTTGTGTGCTATTGCTTTTGTGTGCGGATGGTTTCTGTGCAGGTACGTGGGCGCCATGGCTTCTGCCGTGTCGATTCTCATCGGCGTTGTTTGCGCTGGCGGGCGGTATATTTGTTGTTTTTCCGCGCTCATGTCGGTGCGATCGTAATTTCACGTGCGGTGTGTCGGCCGTGAGGGCGGGCGGTTTTGTGTTGTCGTGCGTGTTTCCGTCCGTGGCGGGCGGTTTGTCTCCGACTCGGACGTTGGCGGGCGGTATTTTGTGTGCTTTTTCCGCCGATGGCGGTATTCGGTTTGTGTAATCGTAATGGCGTGGTCGGTGTTCAGGCGGTGTGTGCGGGCGGATTTTTGCCGCTTCCATGCCTGGCGGAATTATTTGCGCCGGGTATCGTAATGGGCCCCTATATGTGGTGATTTTTAGTCTGATGATATCTTCAATTCCACTAAATATGTTGCTGTTTTTGATAACTAAATTCATGCAGCATGAGAAGGAAGATTACATGGGCTATAAAAAGTGAACACCTGGGGCCATATGTTCAAGAGCTGCACTGACTCAACACAGAGCTAAGCACCTGTTCTTTAGGTCTCACCTAAGCATTTTGTTTCCTTACAATGGGCCTAGATCTCACCCATTACTTACCATTAGTTGGCTTCTAAATCATTAGCACGAGTGTGCTTCACTTCCTCTTCTTGTTTTTGTGACTGCTCAGAGGCATGGAGTCATCACTTGTTTCCTTCCACTGCTCTATTTTCAGACCCTACTTTTTACCTTTTATTTAAGCAGGCATGCACTTCCTGTTGTTAAATATTTTGTTATCTTACAGTGAACTAAGAGCCCGCTCATTACTTACAATAGGTTGGCATCATTGCCGCTTTCATTTGCTTGCTTCTAATTCATTTGTGTGTGTGGGCTTCACTTCCTCTTTTTGAATTAGTGCCGTCCCTGGAGCATATACCTATTACTTCTGTCATTCAACAGCTCCGAGTTTAGGTGCTACTTTTTTCTTTTTGTTTCAGCACTCTACAAGAGAGGTTGTGTTTCCTGCTGTCTCCCTTGTGTTCATCTCCTCATCTGCCATGCTTTCCTCCAGCCTTCGTGTTCTTATCCCAAAATCCTGCATTGCTTTTTTACCCGTGTCCTTCTCCCTCACCTTGCATTGCATTCCTTCTCTTTTGTTTGCTCCCCCAATGGTCCTCTCTCTCCCTGCCCTCTGTGTTGCTTTCCCACACCCACCATGTAACATTCAGGCACTCACTCCTGTTGTCCCCCCAAGTTGCTTTACCCCTCCTCTGTGCTGCCACCTTATTTTGTCCCCTCCCTCCGCACCCTCATGTTGCTTTGTGCAACTGCTCCTGTTCCTTCCTCCCTCTGAGTTTCTTTCTCCCTCCTCTGTGTTGCCCCCTTATTCCACCCTCCTCTGCACCCCTATCTTGCTCTGCACAATCCTTCCCTGTTGCTTCCAATCCTGTTGCTTTTTGCTTACAATCCAAATGGGATTGACGAAGAGAAAAAAAAAAGCTTATGTTATTTCTGGTGCACCTCCCTAAAAAATAACGGGGCTAGCCATGTTAAGCTTTTTTTTTTTTTTTTTTTTAAAAGCCATGCTGCACCATATAAGGGATGATGTACAGCATAGCTAGAACCATTGTCAACACCAATTGGTCCCAAAGGCAAGACCTATTGGCTTTACCAATGCTTGTTTGCAATTGAGGTGTCTACAGTTAACACATATAACAATTGAACAGAGATTGCCTCTTTCTTGACAAAAAATTGCTTTCTGAGAAACATCTACAGAAAAGAGAAAATCCAGAATAGAGCAACCAGAGAATGGAAGCTGTTACAGGTCATTGGGAAGCAGAGAAATAGAATGACAAAAGAAAAAGAAAGAGGCTAAAGGTCAATAGCTAAGATGACCAATGCTTTAGGGCCTCATTGAGTTTCGGTGGTCCTAGAGCGGGCTGCACGCCACCGCTCAAAGGACCGCCGAAACTCACCGATGCCCACTCACCAGATTACAAGTAATTTTGTGGTCTGGCAGGTGGGTGGTGTGACAGTCCCGTAGCGGTGCTGTTTGAAAGCTCATTGTGAGCCTTAAACAGCACCGCCGCTGGACCGCCAGTGCACGTTCTGGCACAGGAAGGAATGTACCATGTCATGCATTCCTTCCCGTGCAGGAACTGGGGTTGCATAACTACAGGGGAGCACCTTCATGCACCCCGATGCACAGAGGCACAAGGGGCCCTGTAGGGCCCCTTTTGTTGCCTCACCACCATCCTTTTCATGGGGGTGTGACTACCATGAAAAAGGGTGGCGGTGAGACAACTCAAAATATGCTTGGCAATGCAGCTGTGGCACCACCAGCATATTTTGGCCTCGAACCGGTAGCAGACCGCGGCAGGATCCTTGATCCACGGCGGTAGCAGCGGTTCAGTGGCAGTCCGACCGGCGCACTTATAATACTGCAGGCGGTCCCGCAGTGTGACAGTGGTCGGACCGTCACCACGGCTAAGACAGTCCCATGGACCGCCGTAGGCGTAATAAGGCCCTTAGACCTTGGAGAACTGAAAACTCTTAGAATAGGAGAAGCAGAGAAGAGGAGCACCACACAGCAAAAGTGGAGTGAGGTGAAAGGTCATAGAGATGGGACAGGGGAAAGCCGGAGTTTGAGTTTTCATGATTTGAAGACCAGAGCAGAGAAAAGAAAGGAATAAAATAGAAGGACATGATAAAGAGGGTACGCAGTCAAAATATCGATTTTTTTATATCGACCTACAGTAATATCGAGTTTTTAATATCGTAGGGACAGAATATCGATGTCAAGAATTTCGGTGACCAGAATATCGACCTTAAGGTAAGTAATATCGGTTTTTTTTATATCGAAGTAAGTAATATCGAAGTAAGTAATATCGAAGTAAGTAATATCGTTAGCAAAAATATTGTTGTTAATAATATCGATATTTATATCAGTGTTATGTATTTTAGTATGTATTTTATATGTATGTTTAACATTTTTTGTAATGTATTTTTATTATTTTTAAATATATGTATTAAATGTTTAGAAATTAGTAATTTTTTTAAAGTAAATTTTGCGTTTTAGTATCAGAGTGGGTTGTGGGTTTATAGGGGAATAGGGTGGGAAGTAATTTAATTATAATTAATTAATTAATATGTTTTTATTTATTGTTATTGATTATTAATTTATTGTTAATTAATTATTAATTGGTAATAAAAAAATTAATTGATTAATTTATCATTATATTAATTATAATTACTTTTTAAATTTTATTATTGTTAATTAATGTATTGTTAATTAATTATTAATTGGTAATTAATTTTTAATAATTGATTAATTGATAATTCAATTAATTATGTTCATTTTTATGTGTGGCGGGTTGTGGATTTATAGGGGAATAGGGTGGGAAGTAATTTGATTATAATTAATTAATTAATATTTTTTATTTATTGTTATTGATAATTAATTTATTGTTAATTATTAATTGGGAATTAATTTTTATTAAATGATTAATTTATAATTATATTAATTATAAATAATTTATTATTTTTTATTTATTGTTATTGTTAATTAATTTATTGTTAATTTATTATTAATTGATTAATTGATAATTAAATTAATTGTGTTCTTTTTTATGTGTAGCGGGTTGTGTGTTTATGGGGGAATAGGGTGGGAAGTAATTTAATGTTATTTAAGTAAATATTAATTTAATTTTATTGGTATTTATTATTAATTTTTTAGTTAATTAATTATTAATATGTTATTTATTTGACAAAAATTATTTAATTAATAAGTATGTTAATTTAACCCCTACGCTATCCAACACTTTCCCTACTGTTGCACTCCCTGGAGTGGGAATAGTAATTTTAACCCCTACGCTATCCAACACTTTCCCTACTGTTGCACTCCCTGGAGTGGGAATAGTAATTTTAACCCCTACGCTATCCAACACTTTCCCTACTGTTGCACTCACTGGAGTGGGAATAGTAATTTTAACCCCTACGCTATCCAACACTTTCCCTACTGTTGCACTCACTGGAGTGGGAATAGTAATTTTTACCCCTACGCTATCCAACACTTTCCCTACTGTTGCACTCACTGGAGTGGGAATAGTAATTTTAACCCCTACGCTATCCAACACTTTCCCTACTGTTGCACTCACTGGAGTGTGAATAGTAATTTTTACCCCTACGCTATCCAACACTTTCCCTACTGTTGCACTCACTGGGGTGGGAATAGTAATTTTTACCCCTACGCTATCCAACACTTTCCCTACTGTTGCACTCACTGGGGTGGGAATAGTAATTTTTACCCCTACGCTATCCAACATTTTCCCTACTGTTGCACTGTTTGGATTTGGAATAGTAATTTTATTACCTCCGCTATCTAATATTTTTTGTATTATTTTAGTTAATGTAGTATATAATTAATTTTGAAAAGATTAAAAATAATGTTAATTTTTTTAATTTGTTATATATATTTATTTAATTTTTATTTATAATATTGTTTTATGTGTATAGATGTATTTATAATATTATATATTTTTTTTTTAAATTATAAGTTATTAAAATAATTATTAAAAGTTATTAGTAAGTAAGTATACATATTATATATTATATGTATATGTTTAATTTATTTTTCCATTACATATAAATTACTTATAATTTTTAAACATTTTAAAATATTTTAACTATGTTTATTTTAATTATATGTATTATTTACTTTATTTTACATTATTTTTTTAACTTAAATAAAAAACGATATTTTTAACAACAATATTTTTGACATCGATATTTTTTTCGATATTTTTGTACTTACCATAATGTAGATAGGATGTCGATATTCTTGACTTCGATATTCTTGCGTCAATATTTCTGTAGGTCGATATTCTGACCTTCGATATTTTGTCAGTGATTCGATAAACAGATGGCTATTTCCAGATTCCCTATACAGCATAAACAATCTGAGTGAGAACGTGAAGACTTCATCAATCAAACGGAGAAGCCACCAAGGGGTATTGATTGGCGTGAAGCCTCAGGGCTCACTCTGACTGTAATGGATCCTGAGATACAGAGGGAGTATATCAAGACGGAAGGCTAGTATATCACACTTATGGATTGTGCCTAAAGGGAGGAGCCGCCATGGATAAAACCGGACAGGAAGAAAAGAGAAGAGATTAGGATGCGCTCAGATCAGTAAATGGTCTGTCTGCTCTGAGTCCAGAGATGCCTGAAATGGATCCTCTTTTTAAAGGAGAGAACAAAAAGGAAGGCATCTGCATCTGAAGTGCATTCAGATCAGCTTGCAAAAACTAATCAGAACAAAAATGAGCAGTCCACAATTTCTCAAATGAATAACACTGTTTTAAAGATTATGTTATTTGTAGATATTTACTGACAACTGCGGGCCTCATTTATGGGTTTTTAGCCGTAGGACAGCGCAGCAGGCCTTGCTGCTGCGCTGCCCTAAGGCAAAAGAAAAGGGCAGGAATGTGCCGTATCTATTAGATTTAGCCGCATTCCTGTCCATTTCCCCTGCTCCCGCGCACAATGGGCTGCCGTGCTCCAACGCAGGCCCCTTTGCACCATGGTGCATGGGTGCCTGCGTTGCGGGGAATGATTATTTTTGTGCAGGAAGGGAAACCAACCTGCACAAAAACAATCACAACGGGCTTTTTCCTCTTTCTATGTGTGCTGCAGAATGCAGCTCACATAGAAAGAGGAAAAACGAGGAGAAATACAGATATTGCTCCTCGTTGTGCCTCCCTTACGCCTCCCCTGGGGAGGCTTAAGTTTTTTGATGCTGCCTCAGACTTAAATCTGGGGCAGTGTCAACAAGCCATGGATGTTGCTTGGAGCGCCCCCAGCAACACCCATGGACGGCACCTTTCTGTGTGAAAGGGGCACATATTTATAAGACCATGAAAAGTCATTTAACGTGGCTTTATGTGGCCTTATAAATATGCTAGAGGCATATTGTGCCACCGGAACGTCAAAAAAGTGACATTTCGGTGGCGCAAAAGTGCCTTGCATGTATTTTTGCTTTCAGTGGGATGCAGCACGTGATATTCCTACGTAGCCAGATATAATGAAGCTTGTCTCCAAGGGCGCATTTGTAGAGGTATGGAAAATCGCATATTTTTTCTCATGAAAGTTCTCAAAATTCCACGAAAATCTTTCTGAAATTACACTTTCAAAACAAAATGTCACTTGCCGGTGAGTGATATAGAAAAGCAATGGTCCTAGACTTATTTTCAACTACAGTTTAGTTATGAGAACAATTTAATTAAGAGAGCATTCATTTATCGAAAACCACATCAGATATGTATATGTTCAGCATCTGGTTATAAATGCACAATCATTTATCAAGAATGTACATCCTCAAATGACACAACGGCACCAAAAATATATCTCCAATAGTGACTGTTTATTGTATCTCAATTACTTTTATAACAGATCACCATATTGAATGTTTAAACAGAGAGGTTGCTCCAAAAGGAGTGTGAAAAAGAAAGTGTGCTCGTGAATAGAACAGATATGAAAGAAGGGAAATCAAGTCAGGATATAATTCACCGAAACTATTTTTACTTTAGTATCATAAGCAAACCGGCTATGATTTCTAATGACACCAATTCACAACTAGGCCTGTCCCTCATAGATAGTTCCAAACAGTTGTTTTCCGATTTTCTGGAGGTGCACAGATATTATATCATCTGTGGAATGGGCAGGGCTGGGGTGGTATCAGGTACAGGCCCACTGGGGGAGTGTCGACGTTTCGACCCTGGCGCATAGAGGGTAATTTACATCCTCAGCGGACGGGTCTTCCTCAGGACAAAAGGGAAGGGGGGGTAACCTATGGTTGGGTAAAGTCAGGATACAGTCCCTCATGTGATGGTCCGCACAGTGTAACTACGATTTAGATCAGAAGAGTTGTGGCTGCAGTGTTTTAATTAAATCAATCACGGGTGAATCAATCGCCCACAGGATCTGATTGTGCAAGTTTTAAACGCAGCCCGGGGGATCCATGCTGTCCTCCTCGAGTCAGAGAGTCTGACTCGATACAATAAACAGTCACTATTGGAGATATATTTTTGGTGCGGTTGTGTCATTTGAGGATGTACATTCTTGATAAATGATTGTGCATTTCTAACCAGATGCTGAACATATACATATCTGATGTGGTTTTCGATAAATGAATGCTCTCTTAATTAAATTGTTCTCATAACTAAACTGTAGTTGAAAATAAGACTAGGACCATTGTTTTTCTATATCGATTTCTACCCAGGTCCTTGGACAATTGTGGGTTAACACATTATATCATAATGACTTGCCGGTGAGTGTGCACTTTATTTGAAAAAGGCCTTAGAGCTAACGCAGAGAACTAGTTTGTACAGACATCGTTTCTCTGTGAGATATTTTCTATGTGTACCATAATCCCACTAGTACTTCACAAGGATTTTTATGCACTTGGTTTAAAAAAGTTATGTGAAATTTGATAATGCAAAATTTTGCAAAATGTTCTAATTTACTGATTTTGCGAATTGTTTTCTGACACAAACATTTACCTGGGCCTACTCATTAGCAGTATGTACTGAAGCACCTTTTAGTATAAATAGATGGCTTTACATGACTCATCACACTAGGTTTGAGGCTTTTTCATGCACTCTATTTTGTCACCAAATTGAAACGAAATACTGATACCGGCACATAAAAAGATACATACAAAAGCAAGCATTATTTTTCAAAAGGAGATACTGGAATTTTAACATAAGCTTGTTCAATGGGCAGTAACTTAGGGGCCCATTACGATACCCGGCGTAAATAATTCCGCCAGGCATGGAAGCGGCAAAAATCCGCCCGCACACACCGCCTGAACACCGACCACGCCATTACGATTACACAAACCGAATACCGCCATCGGCGGAAAAAGCACACAAAATACCGCCCGCCAACGTCCGAGTCGGAGTCAAACCGCCCGCCACGGACGGAAACACGCACGACAACACAAAACCGCCCGCCCTCACGGCCGACACACCGCACGTGAAATTACGATCGCACCGACATGAGCGCGGAAAACCACAAATATACCGCCTGCCAGCGCAAACAACGCCGATGAGAATCGACACGGCAGAAGCCATGGCGCCAACGTACCTGCACAGAAACCATCCGCACAAAAAACCAATAGCACACAACATGGCCAACAAGTCCACACAGCAAGGCACGCACAAATACACAAGCACAGTACACATCCCGAAAACACCCCCCGGACAAACAAAAAATACAAAGGCCAGAACCCCAGACACAACACACCTGAAAACAACAGACCATGAGGACACACCCACATAGGTGAGTACAAAAGCAGCACTCCCACAGACCACAACCCCTTGCTACATTGCAAACCAGAGAGGAGAGGAGAGGACACAGTGACACAGCAAGGACAGCAGCACACCACAGAAACGCACACATCACTACCACCACCACCACCACCACCACCAAACACCACCACCACCACCACCACCACCACCACCACCAAACACCGGCACCACAAACCCCCTGCACATTACACAACACACACCGCACCAGCACCACAAACATCATGGCACCACAAAGAATGCCCAAGTTCACGCCCATGGAGCTGAAGGTCATGGTCGACGAGATCATCAAGGTGTACCCACAAATCTATGGGAACATGGTCCAGCACACACCACTAGCCACCAGAAACAGAATGTGGAACCGGATCGTAGACCAGGTCAATGCAGTCGGGACCCTGCCCAGGAACAGAGTCGAGATTAACAAACGTTGGAATGACGTAAAGAGCCTGGTCAAGAAGAAGGAGGGCAAAAACAGAGAGCTGGCTGCCGTCACTGGCGGAGGGAATCCCGCGCTCTTTAAGACCTTCAAAGCGTGGGAGGAGAAGGTGCGAGTCGTAATCCATCCGGAGATCCTCGCCGGATTAGCAGGGGGAGTGGAGGCTGGTAAGTACAAACTAATGTATACCAGCACACCGCTATGTACTCACATGCACTACCACCATGCCACAGCTCCCAGGGACAAACACCCCCATGTCCAGCACACAATACACAACACATCACACACACATGCAACAGACACTACCACACACAGCCCAAACCGAACAACTGTAAGATGCGTGGGGACATGTGTACACTAAGCCAGCCACGTAACCACCAACAGGTCCACAAATATGCCAGAAGCGCCACAACGAGCACCCACCACACCCATGTGTCCGCCACAGCTGCACTAACCGACAAGTAACAGGTAAGTGGCAGGAACACAAAGTGCAGTGGGTGGGAGGGTGGACAGCCCAAGTACAACACACACCAGGCCCCAGTCCCACAGCACAGCAAGGAGGAGCATCCCCCACAGCCACGTGTCAGCCACCGCAGTGCACAACGACAGCCGAAAGGCAGACATCACGGTCCACAGCAATCGGTGTCAGTGGGTGTCCAGCCACCCCCACGACCCACAACACCCCCCACCCCCACAGACCTGCAACATGGAGCACCCCCGCTTAGAGCCATGTGGCATCCAGTACAGTGCACGCACGAACAACTTGCAGGTGGGAAACTGGACAGGGCTGGATTACTGGAGGCATGAGGACCATAACACGACCAACACATGGGACATGTCACGTAGCAGACGAACACGCAGCACCGCCCACCGTCACGAACAAGTGAACAATGTGCACACGGACATGAATAACAGACTCACACCCCACATGACCCATCACAGACATAGCAACACCCAAGGAGCCACGTCTGCATGCACAAGCCACACTGAATATAGTCCCACACGGCAGCCACTGTGCAACTCATCACACACAACCGAAACACCATTGAAGTCCTGTCCATGTAGCCCCTACTGCCTGTCAACCACACACCCCACAACTACGCCTATGTAAGACAAACAACACTAGACGCAACAGAGCGGAACAACATAAATGCACACGAACACCACTGAACCCATCAAACTCACAGACACACCATGCACATACAACATACCATCCATCCCATCCGTCAGCCCCAGTCTCATGAAAGGCATGTCATCCGCACAGCTGCCACACATACAGCAGTCACGCTAAGATACATGCCCATGACCAACCATGTGCCAGAAGTCAATGAAGCGCACGACACACTGTGAGCAACAACACACAACATGGGCCACACCCCCCGAGCACTGCAGTGATGCACATGGCACAGGGCAGCACGCACACCAAGGAGATGGGACAACTGCAATACGTTGGCTGGCACACAACCATCACTCACTCATAACGATGCGTCCAATGCCATGTCCAGTAATCACAACAGACAGCAAATATGCAGGCCATGTCAAGCATGCACACACCTCAAACCATGCACTGTCATGCTGCCACAACACATGTCATGTTCGGCACCCATGGCTCACAGCATGTACCCCAAAAGCATATTCCCTCCCAAATGCGAATCTGGGGCATGGCCCCCATGTTGCCATATGCGTTCCTAAGCGTTCCATTTGAACCCCAAAGCATATTCCCTCCCAAATGCGAATCTGGGGCATGGCCCACATGTTGCCATATGCGTTCCTAAGCGTTCCATTTGAACCCCAAAAGCATATTCCATCCCAAATGCGAATCTGGGGCATGGCCCCCATGTTGCCATATGCGTTCCTAAGCGTTCCATTTGAACCCCAAAAGCATATCCCCTCCCAAATGCGAATCTGGGGCATAGCCCCCATGTTGCCATATGCGTTCCTAAGCCGTTCCATTTGAACCCCAAAAGCATATCCCCTCCCAAATGCGAATCTGGGGCATAGCCCCCATGTTGCCATATGCGTTCCTAAGCGTTCCATTTGAACCCCAAAAGCATATCCCCTCCCAAATGCGAATCTGGGGCATAGCCCCCATGTTGCCATATGCGTTCCTAAGCGTTCCATTTGAACCCCAAAAGCAAAGTACAAACCAGACCCAGGATGGGCCAGGAGCCCGCATACACCAGAGTCACAATAAGTAGGGGCACAGCAACACACCCATCGGCATGGCCAATCCGTCCCATGCCACATGTGCACAGCACACAGTCCCATTGCCAAGCACACACAACTACAGATGCTACAGCCACACACACGCCTCCGGGAAACCCATGTACGAGATTGCACGAACTGTCAATGTCAGACGACAAATACATACTTCGCCAGGTGCAACACAATAACAAATCTCATTCTCTCCACAGGTGACGAACTGCTGGATGCTGGGGATGGAGCCAGCAGCCAGCACAGCCAGCCTACAAGCCCCCAACGAGGACACACGGATCTGGAGGATCTGTCCTCCTCTTCGGACACGGACAACCAAGCAGGCCCATCTGGTGTGGCAGGGCCCAGCCGCTCCCCAGGACCCTCCTACCCACCAACCCATCATCCAGGGCTGCTGAACATTCCCAGCCCCCTGCTGCCACTGTCGTTGCGGCCACACCCACGGTCATTGTGGCCACTACCACTGCCGCAACCGCCACCATCGCCGCACCGACCACCACCGCCGCCACCACCGCCACGTCTTCGCTGGCACCAGCCCCAGCGCAGGTGGTGGCCCGGACGACTGGATCCACCCTGGGAGCCACAGCGAGGACCGTGGTGAGCAATGTGGCTAGTGGGCAGGGCCGGTGGCAGCAGGACTGGTAGGAGGAGCAGGGTCAGGGAAACGCCAGCCTCCCCTGGGAGCCATGCCCTGCCTCACATGGCCAGAGTCCTTGGGGCCTATGAAGAGGCCCAAGGACAATGGGTCCGGTCTGCTTCAGACACGCGTGAGGTGCTGGGGGTGCTGAGGTCCATGGACGCCCGTATGGGCCAAATCGTGGACCTCATGGGACAGCTGGTGGTGGCGGTGAGGTCACAGCCAGGGACAGCAGCTCCCCTCCGCCACCACCTGCCGGGGCGCAGGGTGGAGCAGCAGTGTCCAGTTCCCTGCGTCCACAGCCAGTGATCACACCTCAACCACCAGCATGTCGCAAGCAGGCACCCCCCTCGCAAACGTGGAAGGGGCCGTCCGAAGAGGAAACAGATCTCCCGGGAGGACTTCGCACGCTCCAGACGCAAGTGAGGCAGCCAGCCAGCCTTCCGCCAGCCTTCCTTGACCAGCCACTGCATTGACTTGGACTACGATCCCACTCCACACAGCCATCTGGATGGCATGTGTGTGTTGGACTATGGACATAGAACCAGTGGGTACACCCTGATCATCACGCAGCCATGACCGACAGCTCATTGTCACTGCACGCACCACTTTTGTCATCACCTTACACACAATCACATGTCACAGTTTGTAATAAATGCACCTTTTTCACTAACTGCTGTTTGTGCCCTGTGTCTTATTTGTACGGAATACAACGGCCACCTTGGGCGGAAAGGCACCTGATGCGTGGCATGGCATTTGAATCCGGAGGACCTGTAGGGACCTAGGGGTGGGAGACAGAACAGGAGCACATTCAATGAGTGTGTCACACACCCATCACACAGTACATGTCAACAACTACAAGCAATGTACACACATCGCACAGAGCAATAGGGCACAATGCCACAGCCACCAACAGTGGCATACTACCCTGGCCATGGAGCGTTGACACACAGCACGCAGTGAACAAACGGCCACCCTGACACAGCACACACACACCTGCACAGATACAGCCACATCAGCCGTCGTACATGGACACTCACCGTCAAGTGAAGTAGCGGGCGATGAGCTGCTGCCGCACATTACCAGCTTCCTCCTCTCCGCTGTCCTCCTCACTCGAGCTGTCCTGGTCTGCGGGCTGGGGCCCTGGTTGATCTCCGTCATCCACGATGAGGGGGATCTGCTTCCGAATGGCCAGATTGTGCAGCATGCAGCACGCCACCACTATCCGGCACACCTTCTGTGGGGAGTACGCCAGCGCACCCCCGGTGCGGTCCAGGCACCTGAACCTGGACTTGAGGAGGCCAAAGGTACGCTCGACCACACGTCTGGTCCTCCCATGTGCCTCATTGTAGCGATCGCCTGCTGGGGTGCGAGGATTCCTCAATGGACTGAGCAGCCATGCCCCATTCGGATACGCAGAGTCACCTGGGTGTGAGGGACACAGAGAACCGTTGCTAATCCAACTGGACAGGGGACAGCATCGCACAGCCAGCACGCTACACCACTCCACATACTCACCGACAATACAGGCACGATCCTGTTGCATATTGGACATCAGTCGTGGCAAGATGCTGTTGCGCATTATGTGTGCGTCATGGGCCAAGCCTGGGAACTTTGCACACACGTGGGTGATCACCATGTCCGCAAGGCACACCACTTGCACATTCAGGGAGTGCGTGTGCTTCCTGTTGCGGTACAGGTGCTCAGTGGCCTGTGGTGGAACAAGGCCGACATGTGTGCAGTCAATGGCTCCAACGACGTGTGGGATTCTGCCAAGGGCATAGAATGCACCCTTCACTGCCGCCAATTCACGAGCCCTGGGGAAGCGGATGTACCTGTTCCGGCACAGCATCATGGCTGCCAGTACATCCCTCAGCACCTTGCTGAACATGGGCTGGGACATCCCTCCTCCAATGCCCACTGTGTGCTGGAATGACCCAGTGGCGAAGAAATGCATGGCGGCCATCACCTTAGCCGTGGGGGTGACAGCAGTCGGATACACCCTGCGGGGACGGAGATGGGGTTCTAACATGGCACACAGTCGATGCAGGGTTGGCCTGTCCAGCCGAAACTTCCTAATAACCTCTGTATCGTCCATGTCCGCCAGCAATTGGTATGGGCGGTCAATGTTCGGTCTCCGCCTAGGGACAATGGCAGAGGACACATGTCAATGCAACACGACACATAGCAATTTCGCATACACATCACTGACATGACTGAGCAAGCACATGAGCCACAGCCCAGCTGTCAAGCTGGGACGGCACGGCCACAATACACTTACACAGGTCTCCCAACAATGGCAATGGCTAGTGATACAAACCACTGCCATGTGCATGCACATGGGGATCTAGGCCCCAATGACTTGCGGGGCGTGCTGATGGGGACTGACTGCATATCCGTCAAGCGGCAACGCCATGGCAACATGAATGTCTGCTGAGCATGGAACTGCTTCCGCGGCTGGATGAGTATGGCACACGACGACGACGATGTGGGCACAGGCTGAGCGGCCAAAACAAGTGGGACCTGTGGCACGAGGGGATATGAGACAGTAGTAGGTGTCAGCACTGCACCCTATGTACAGCACTGTACGGATCACACCTCCCGAAACATTGACAGGTGTCCACATTGACAGCCCCATGCCAAGACGGCTGTGTGCTTGCAGTCACACGTCACAGGTGAGAGGTTACATTGCACGTGCCAGGTGGCAGTCGCACATAGTGGGAGCTGGCATGTGTGTGCATGTGTCTCCTGTTCAGGATCCACCAGATGGGCGCTGACTCTGTACTGACCATTGGACACAGCATGTTCCGTGGAAGGCTTGTGTGTGTGGGATGGTGGCACTGGATGTGCCTCCGTTGGGTGGGGGGCCATGCACAGGGCGGGTACGTCGATGATTGCGCATTGTTGGTCACGGTGGGTGCACCCACTAAGATGTGTTGCCCTGTGTTCAATTCCTATGTCCGCATGATGATGGACTGTAGATGTGGGCAGACTACACATTGGTCGATGTGCTGTCTATATGCATGTGCCTTCACACCAGGCACAGCTGCCCCTGCACATGTGACCGCTGCTGGACTCGCTGCTGGGTCTGTGGAGCTGATGCACCTTCTGCGCGTGGGGCGGGCAGCTCTCCTCACTTCCCTCATTGCGCATGTCATGACTTTGCCGCAGGTGACATGGATCATGGAGGGCCCACATGTACGCGTGGGTAGGCTACACATGATTGTACACTGGTCGCCACCCCCAGTCAGTGTTTCGAATGGGAAGGTTGTCGTGCTGGTGCTATGTTCGATGTGGCGGATGGGCGGGCCTAGGTGCAGGCTTACATTCCGGACATGGGGGTAGTTGTATTGGCGACTAGTTGCAGTACACACGGGACACGTCTCTTCCTTTCCACATCTGGGTCATCCCTTGTACTAACTGACAGTGATACAGTCATCTTCGCCCCAGCCCTCATGTCCTCCCCTCGCTCCCCCAATATGCATGCTCACCTGCGAGGCTAGCGCTTGCACAGGCAGCCCCAAGCTCGCACCAGAGAGGGCAAGGAGTGTATGTGTGGGTCCAGTCGCACGAGTGGGCTGTCTCAGGGTATGATGTGTTGCGGGACGCCGTCCACCTGCGTGGTGCCCCAAATGGAGACCCGGCCTGCATGGACTATGCATCACAGTCTTCGCCTTCCGGATCCGCCACCTGCGACACCCAGTGGCTGTGGCTGCCCTTGCGGCCAGGCCGCGTCCGTCTGTGGCTGATGGCCCACACATTCACTCTTTGGCCTCTCTGGGGAGGGCTTGGGGGTGGTGGCGCACGCACTTGCACTTAGTCGCAATGGCATGTGGCGTGGTTGGTATGATGGGCAATGGATGGGATGGTGCGAGCCACCTCCCGTGACGTCAGTGCTGCTCGTGCTGTGGTGCGTCCCCCTACACTTCCATCTGACTTGTGCCATGCTAGACGTTGAGGTTCTATTGCCTGCGTGATATGACCAGGAGGAGCGCGAGGAGACCTCTCACACACCATGCTCCACTGCCATCCCGTGCCCTGTATCGCCTGTGCGGATTGACTATGTTGGGGTTACACCTGGTCGACTGGGGCTGTGTGTGCCTTGTCAGGGGCATGGCGGGCACACAACAGGATCCAGCTTGTCCACAGAGGGTGGGCTGAGGTGCGCCTGGTACCGCTTTGTACGTGTGCCCGGCTGCTGTGCACACACGTGTTCACTCCCCCCGACAGGTGTCCTCTCACAATGCCCAGGGAAGCGGTGGTGTACTGTTCATGACCCCTCCCAACACGGCGTGCTCCAACTTGGCATGTGCGCATCTACCCGTCGCACCCACCCACCTGAGCACTGCGTCCATACGACTTCACACGACACATGTGTGTCTTCCACAGTAGTGCTACTCATTTGCGTTGACATCCAATACCAGTGGACTACATGGTCATGTCACGACTGCCGTGTACTTCACATACTCTCATCCTCTCTCATTCGTACTTGTGAAATGAGTCAGCGGAGACAGTTTTGGTTTCAAACATTATATTGAGTCTTCTGTCCTCTGTGATGCAGTATAGTGGACACTACTGGCAGAGGAATACATGTTGAGGATATACTGAGCATGATTGCAAATGGGATAGGGTGTGGGGTTACATGTGATTGGCTGTTGCATGTGGGATGTGGGCTTCAGAGTGACATCTGCTTGGCCAAGGCTGTGCTAATGTACATTTACGTATAGCTGCGGAGCTCCGGACTTTGACACAGACGGTATACATGTAGCCTACCAGACCGCTTGGCATCATGGGCACAGTCCATCTCAGTTCCATGTGACAGGTTTGCTGCGGTTGTTCCTCATGCACGCGTGCATGTGAGATGACATCAGGGCATGTGCTTGCGTGCATGCAGCGGCGTGCCACTTGTTGTTGCACTGTGGTGGTTACTGGAGATGTCACAGTCACTGGGGTCGTGTTGTTGTTGTATGCACTTGTCGTCCATGCAAAGGTCCTGGTATGGGATTCCCGGGGCGGGGGTGGGAGGGGTGCAGCACCCACAGACTCCAGGCGACCTATTCATGTCCACTGAGCGGTGTGTGTGTCCATGGGCGCTGGATCCATGTCGTGTCCTGGTTGTTCGTGCAGTTCCGTCCATGTGGGTGCGATACACAGAGCCCATGCCACTGCCTCCCACGTTGCATGCGGTGTTCCTGGATGTGATGGGGAACAGTGTGCATGTCCCGGTCATATCCGATGTCATGGCGATGTCGTTGATGGTGTGGTTACAGTTGCCGGTCGTTTGGTATGGCTGTTGTGGTGGTGACTGGCCAGTCCGTGCGGAAGCTAAGCATGGGTGCGGGGTTGGACATCATAGGTCACTCGGGGAACCTGCGTTGTGGTCCGACGTATTTACAGGTTGTCAGGTATGCGATGCCGTCCAGCAGGGCTTCCATGTCATTGGTGGTGTACATGTTTGCCAGCCAATGAAGCGGATGGTGGCTGTCAAGGTGTTGTTCGTAAGTTGTCCCTTGGAGGACCATGATGGGGCATGCTGGGTGACATTCGATGTAGCTGTTATCGATGATCCGTCGTGTGGAGGCACAGTGGTCCCATTTCAGTGCGGGTGCGATGTTGGCCACATACGCCATGCCCCCATAGGCAGAGCAGGCCCTGTCGTGTGCGTCCAGAGGGAGGAGTAGTGGTAGCAGGTCCGCCTTCAGACATGCCGGGTTGGAGAGGCATATCTCGACGGGATGCTGGTAGGGACACCTCCGACAGTAGAAGACGGGCATGACGCAGCTGAACAATGTGATGCGGTAAGTCAGTCGGTAACTTACGTTCAGCAGGGACAGGAGATCGCATCCCAATGTATGGCACAGGTTGGTTTTGTACAGCTTGAGCTGTTCGGCGTAGTTGGGTAGGTGTGTTGCGGTTGCCATTTCGCAGCGGTTCGTTGAGGTGGCGTGCTCCGGCTGTGTGTGCAGTCTGCAATGTGCACGCTCCGGGGTTGCTGTGAGCTCTGTGTAGTCGTAGGGAGACAGGACTTGTGTTCTGTTGGCTTGTTTGGAGGACACGGGCCCTCTTCCCACATGCTTCTCAGACAGTTCAAGGTCAGTGCTGTGTGACTCCTTCCAATTAACTTGCATGTGGCCGACATGGGGGAGTGTTTTCTTCTTTCTTCCCCGTCCGTTGTGTGCTTCTGTGATATGCGCTATCTGCCCTGTGGTCGGTCTCCTCGGCATGCCTGTGTTGGTCTATTCTTGGACAATGGCTGTATTCACCGGCTTCTGTCGTAGGGCTGTGGTTTCGGAGTTGGAATGGAAGGTCATTCAGTGCTGTCTGCTCTCCCCTGTGTGGGCGGCAGGCTGCCTTTCCGCTCTGCGTTGGGCCTTGTGTGTGAATGTTATTCTTGGGCCACCTGTTGTCGGTCCCCGGGCTCTTTGGTGTTCCGTTTTATATGTCTTGTTCATATGTGCAGGGTGGTATGGGTGTTTCTGTGTGGTACTGGCGTTCCTCTTCCCGAAGGGGCCCTGCTTCTCCTAGTTGGTGTTGCCGCCGCTGTGTGCTACGCCATGTTTGTTACACTGGGGTGTGTCCTGCTGTTGCGTGTCTTCACTGACATGTGTGCGTCGGTTGTGTGGCGTTGGGTGTTGTCCGTGAATTGGGCGTTGAGGACATGTCTGTGGCCGGCCTGTCACGTGTCATGTGCGTTCGGGGTGGGGCTGATGTGTGTGCTGCTTGGTTGTGTCCCTGTGTCTGTGTGCGACGCATGCATGGCGCTGCGGTTGGCCTCTGCGTTGTGCGCATGTGTGGCGGCATCATCGGCGCTTTGGGGCCGTGACGGGGTGGTTGGTTACTAGTCCCAGGTGGTGTGTACCCATGTGTTCTGCGATGTTACGATTTGGCCTGTGTGTCATATGTGGATGCGATGGTGGATGTGTAGTGTACACGCGCTGGTGGGGGGTTGTCCGCTTTTTCCGCCCTTGCACTGTGTGCGCTGTTTGCGTGCACTTGTTGTGTGTGTGCCTACCTGCGTCTCCGCGGTGCGTTGCGTCCTTGGTGGTGCATCAGCAGAAGCATGGGGAGTGCCTGCAGTGCTGGATTCATGCTCGGGGAGCCGCTTCTTCGTTGTCCGTACTCGGCATCCGTGTTAACGCTTCGGTTTGTCGTACGGTATCTCTTGGCCGTGGGAGCCGTTTGTTTGCGGCATCGTAATTTATCGCGCCCGGGCGGGACGTGTTTCATCGGACGGTGTGTGTCAGTTGAGCTGCGCCGCTACATGTACGGGCGCACTTTGATGGCGGACGGTGTTGCTGGCTTGCCGGCGGTGTTTGGCCTACTTTTCGCATCGTAATTGGACGGGCGTGTGGACTGCTGCGTGCCGGCGGTAACTGGTGGTTTTTGCATCCGCCAGCACGGCGGTGGTGCTTCCGCCCGCCATCGTAATGTGCCCCTAAGGGGCCCATTACGATACCCGGCGTAAATAATTCCGCCAGGCATGGAAGCGGCAAAAATCCGCCCGCACACACCGCCTGAACACCGACCACGCCATTACGATTACACAAACCGAATACCGCCATCGGCGGAAAAAGCACACAAAATACCGCCCGCCAACGTCCGAGTCGTAGTAAAACCGCCCGCCACGGACGGAAACACGCACGACAACACAAAACCGCCCGCCCTCACGGCCGACACACCGCACGTGAAATTACGATCGCACCGACATGAGCGCGGAAAAACCACAAATATACCGCCCGCCAGCGCAAACAACGCCGATGAGAATCGACACGGCAGAAGCCATGGCGCCAACGTACCTGCACAGAAACCATCCGCACACAAAACCAATAGCACACAACATGGCCAACAAGTCCACACAGCAAGGCACGCACAAATACACAAGCACAGTACACATCCCGAAAACACCCCCCGGACAAACAAAAAATACAAAGGCCAGAACCCCAGACACAACACACCTGAAAACAACAGACCATGAGGACACACCCACATAGGTGAGTACAAAAGCAGCACTCCCACAGACCACAACCCCTTGCTACATTGCAAACCAGAGAGGAGAGGAGAGGACACAGTGACACAGCAAGGACAGCAGCACACCACAGAAACGCACACATCACTACCACCACCACCACCACCACCACCAAACACCACCACCACCACCACCACCACCAAACACCAGCACCACAAACCCCCTGCACATTACACAACACACACCGCACCAGCACCACAAACATCATGGCACCACAAAGAATGCCCAAGTTCACGCCCATGGAGCTGACGGTCATGGTCGACGAGATCATCAAGGTGTACCCACAAATCTATGGGAACATGGTCCAGCACACACCACTAGCCACCAGAAACAGAGGGGTCGATTCCGATTCGGGCCGGAAAAAGCACCGACCGACTCGGAGCCGGAAAAATTACCGACCGACACGTACCAGTGGCGCCCGACACGCCAAGTACGATGCAAGCCGCGATAAATCCGACCGACACGTCAGGAAACCAAGCCGACCGACCGAGCCGCTCGGAAAATAGCAATCCGGCCGGAAAAACACGCGAATCCAACCGACCGACACGCACCCGGAACAAATCCGACCGAATCGTACCCGCCAACTCCAACCCGCAAAGTACGATGCAAGGCGCGAAAACACGACCGAGTCGGACGGAGGACAAGCCGTACGACCGACACGCATACAAAACCGAGCCGAAGCAACACAATACACCGCGACCGACGCGTACGCAGCATACAAAACTGCACAAACACAGCGTGAACGAAACGGAAAACACCGTACGAGACCAATGCAGGGTCCGACTCGGTCACAAGAACGTTTCCAACATACACAAACAGCACAAAGGAAAAATCAACCAAAAAAAGGCCAAACAAGCAATTACCAAGCCAATAAATACTGGGGGGGGTGGGGACAGAGAACAAAGACACACCCACAACTCCACCTATATAAAGGACACAAATCACTACCATGAGCCTTTGCAAATGCCATTCCACTGCCAGCACCCAAGAGAAAGCAACCACACACCCACAGCTCATCCCTCACACAAGCCACACACCAGCAGCACACCAACAAATACCTACCTCACATACACCCAGCACAACACACACCCACACACCCTCACCTGCACACCAACACACACATCACCCACCATCACCACCCATCACCATGCCCCCCAAGAAGAATCCCAAGTTCCTAGATAGTGAATTGGAAGTCATGGTAGACGAGATCCTCAGGGTGGAGCCACAGCTGTTTGGCACTCTGGTCCAACAGACCCCCATGTCGCAGAAAACCAAGATGTGGGAGAGGATCATCAACAGGGTGAACGCCCAATCACCATGTCGGCGCACAAAGACGGACATCCAGAACAGGTGGTATGACGTGCGCAGGAGGGTACGGGACCTGCTGAAGATAGACTACATCAACAGCCAACACACCGGCAGTGGCCCTCCTGCCAAGCCAATATACCTCAGGCCCTGGGAGGAGAAGGTGCGGGCCATCCTTCCGCCAGTGAGCGTATATGGACTAGAGAACATCCCAGAGCCTGGTGAGTACACAACAAATGTACACAATAAACTGCCACAAAACACACACATCACTGTCAAGGGGAGAGTCAAACCATGCACTCATAGCAATTACACAGCAACTAGAACAGAATCATCCCAAAATGTGTATGTCAGTCAGATAAACACAACACATGCCATCAAAAAAGTCACATCCAACTGTGCCAACACATGTACAAACACAACCACAACTACAGCTAGGCAGTGGCACAAATAGAACTAACACACACATCCACACATGTAGCCACCACAACAACACCAACACACAGTGAAGACCACTCAAAGGAAGGAATTCTGTGTATGCTGGCCAAGTCAGTGTAGCCAATAGCATCATGGGAGTCGCAGTCACACATATTGCCCCCCCCCACAACTGTCCCATCAACACCACCATGAACCATGCGCACATCACAGGGAGTGGAGAAGGACTCACAAGATGGCTGACACTGGCTACTGCTGTGAGGAGCACAAGGCCCTGCTGGCAACTGTGCACCAACAAACAGCAGGACACCACTGACTGACATCCTGAGAGACAACTTCCACTCCCTGCAATGCAAGCACGTTCCATGGTGGGATATCTGGCTGGCTGGGTGGGAAGGGGGACTTGCAGCACTGACCATAGTCACCAGCACCTCCCCTCACACCCCCCCAACACAAACTCCACAGTACCCACCTGGTAGAATGCAATGCCCTCCATCCTAACACAAGATCCCACAAAGCACCACCACCCTGGGTTATGTTGTGTGAAGCACAGGGACACTCTTGGGACTCTTAGCCAAACAACTGCCAGGACAACACTCCCAGCCATCCTGTCAGCACAGCCAGCCCACCCCACAGGGAAGCAGAGTCAAAAGGAAGGAAGCATGGGCATGCTGGGAAGGGGGTGGAGGCAATAGCATGATGGGAGTCGTAGTCACAGACATTGCTCAGCCTCACAACTGGCCCATCAACACCACCCTGAACCATGCTCACATCACAGGGAGTGGAGAAGGACTCACAAGATGGCTGACACTGGCTACTGCTGTGGGGAGCACAAGGCCCTGCTGCCAACTGTGCACCAACAAACAGCAGGACACCACTGACTGACATCCTGAGAGACAACTTACACTCCCTGCAATGCAAGCACGTTCCATGGTGGGATATCTGGCTGGCTGGGTGGGAAGGGGGACTTGCAGCACTGACCATAGTCACCAGCACCTCCCCTCACACCCCCCCCCAACACAAACTCCACAGTACCCACCTGGTAGAATGCAATGCCCTCCATCCTAACACAAGATCCCACAAAGCACCACCACCCTGGGTTATGTTGTGTGAAGCACAGGGACACTCTTGGGACTCTTAGCCAAACAACTGCCAGGACAACACTCCCAGCCATCCTGTCAGCACAGCCAGCCCACCCCACAGGGAAGCAGAGTCAAAAGGAAGGAAGCATGGGCATGCTGGGAAGGGGGTGGAGGCAATAGCATGATGGGAGTCGTAGTCACAGACATTGCTCAGCCTCACAACTGGCCCATCAACACCACCCTGAACCATGCTCACATCACAGGGAGTGGAGAAGGACTCACAAGATGGCTGACACTGGCTACTGCTGTGGGGAGCACAAGGCCCTGCTGCCAACTGTGCACCAACAAACAGCAGGACACCATTGACTGACATCCTGAGAGACAACTTCCACTCCCTGCAATGCAAGCACGTTCCATGGTGGGATATCTGGCTGGCTGGGTGGGAAGGGGGACTTGCAGCACTGACCATAGTCACCAGCACCTCCCCTCACACCCCCCCCCAACACAAACTCCACAGTACCCACCTGGTAGAATGCAATGCCCTCCATCCTAACACAAGATCCCACAAAGCACCACCACCCTGGGTTATGTTGTGTGAAGCACAGGGACACTCTTGGGACTCTTAGCCAAACAACTGCCAGGACAACACTCCCAGCCATCCTGTCAGCACAGCCAGCCCACCCCACAGGGAAGCAGAGTCAAAAGGAAGGAAGCATGGGCATGCTGGGAAGGGGGTGGAGGCAATAGCATGATGGGAGTCGTAGTCACAGACATTGCTCAGCCTCACAACTGGCCCATCAACACCACCCTGAACCATGCTCACATCACAGGGAGTGGAGAAGGACTCACAAGATGGCTGACACTGGCTACTGCTGTGGGGAGCACAAGGCCCTGCTGGCAACTGTGCACCAACAAACAGCAGGACACCACTGACTGACATCCTGAGAGACAACTTACACTCCCTGCAATGCAAGCACGTTCCATGGTGGGATATCCGGCTAGCTGGGTGGGAAGGGGGACTTGCAGCACTGACCATAGTCACAAGCACCTCCCCTCACCACCCCCCCACACAAACTCCACAGTACCCACCTGGTAGAATGCAATGCCCTCCATCCTAACACAAGATCCCACAAAGCACCACCACCCTGGGTTATGTTGTGTGAAGCACAGGGACACTCTTGGGACTCTTAGCCAAACAACTGCCAGGACAACACTCCCAGCCATCCTGTCAGCACAGCCAGCCCACCCCACAGGGAAGCAGAGTCAAAAGGAAGGAAGCATGGGCATGCTGGGAAGGGGGTGGAGGCAATAGCATGATGGGAGTCGTAGTCACAGACATTGCTCAGCCTCACAACTGGCCCATCAACACCACCCTGAACCATGCTCACATCACAGGGAGTGGAGAAGGACTCACAAGATGGCTGACACTGGCTACTGCTGTGGGGAGCACAAGGCCCTGCTGCCAACTGTGCACCAACAAACAGCAGGACACCACTGACTGACATCCTGAGAGACAACTTCCACTCCCTGCAATGCAAGCACGTTCCATGGTGGGATAACTGACTGGGTGGGTGGGTGGGTGGGAAGGAGGTCTGGCTGTCAACCAAACACAATCAATGCAGACCATGTTCACACCCCAGAGAATACATAGAAATGCCCAAATAATGCAGGACAATGTGCCACACCAATATCAACCCCTGACTGTGACGACTTAGGACAATACAATGTACAGGCCCGCACCCCGAGGCACAGTCACAACTGTCAGGTGTGTCAACCACTGATGCCTGCAGAAACATGACATACATTGTTTGTGTCTCCCAAAAACAGGTGATGATAGGGACACAGCAGCAGACGCTGAGGAGTCCCAGTCCCAGGCTCAAGAGGATGCCGAGCTCACTGGCGTCGTACAGCCTCTGTCCTCCTCGGACGATGAAGAACAACCTGGCACATCCGGTGCAAGTCAACATGCTGCACCAGCAGGACCACCAGCTGCAGCACCAGCAGGTCCACCAGCTGCACCCCCTGCACCCACCCCTCCAACGACTGTCACCACGAATACCATCCCTGCCGACATGGACAGAATAAGGAACAACACCAGCGCAGTGACCCTGGACCAACCTGGGGCCATGGACACCACCACCACCACCAACCCCCAAGGTGGACCAGGGTTATCTGTGCGTGCAACTGCACACACTGCACATGTCAGCAGGGGTGGTGGGAGGGGTGGGAGACAGAGGTCGCTGCTTGCAGACGTTGCTGGTGTGCATGAAGACCCACAACTGGTACGCATAGCTGATGCGTACCAGTCCAGCACCGGAGAGCTCAGCCAGGTAGTGGGGCTCCTCAGAGACATCAAACAGCAGCAGGCTGCCCATCATGCCCGCTTGGACTCCCACATGTCCCACGTGGAGTCACACATGTCACGTGTGGACTCCCACATGTCCCGCGTGGAGTCCAAGTGGGATGTACTACATGAGATGACGGCGGTGCACAGGGACATTTTACAATGCCTCCGCCAGATGAACAGCAACCAGTCCACACCTCCCTGTGTGCCAACAACATCTGGTACCGAACAAACTGCAACTGCCACAGGGAGGGAGGAGGACTCTGGCGGAGAGTCCCCTGCACCGCAGCAGCCTGCACTTGAGGGCCCCCCCCCAAGAAGAGGGGTCGTCCGAGGAGGGGAAAGTGAGAGGCTGATGGCCAAGCGCAACTCCCAGGAAGCCTGAACCTGTTCTGGATTTTCGCCTTTGTGCACAGACTGTTCACCCTGTTGATGGCAACACTACTCCCACACATTGCATGGGGAGTACAAGTTGGAACAATGTGTCAGACAACTGTGGCCCCGATACTGGGGATCCTGTCTACCTGGACTTTCTATTCATCTAGGAACTTGGGATTGCAAGATTCATGTACAGCACAATCCATCCTATGCACTATTATCACAGATGTATCACAATAAACACAATAATACACCATACTTGCCTCTGTCGTGATTCCAACGTGGGTGCTGTTATGGGGATGATGAACAGCAAAATTACACTGTGTATGCGAACTGCAACAGCAAGGACAACACAGGCATGTGAGTACAGGCAACGTGACACATATGAGGGAGACACACCACCAGGGCTACACAACACATACACACCTAGGCCATCTGACTCATTGCCTACACTGATGTTGCCAGGGAAGACGGTGCAATGCACAGACACCACACCCATTCCCAGTTGTAGTCAAGTAGCCCACAGGTGCAGTAAGCAAATGGCAGTCAAATGTGTGACCACAGACAACGCACATCACTAAGTGAAGCACAGGTTTATTACACAGTAGCAACATGCCGTAACCACTACAGATGCAAGGTAACCCCACCTGGTAGCGGGCACACAGTCAACAACTGTAGACAGAAGGAAGTCCATGGGTGTGGCGCACATCACCTGTAGGGACACAACAGCTACCAGCCTGGATGTGCAATCACGTCGTCGGTGGACACAGTTGACCAAACGAATCTGAAAGTACCCTGTGAAGGACAGAAATGACACACAGTCAAAAGCAATGCAGTACAGGACAGAACAGCAAAACTCATGCACAATACATGTTACAAGATACCCACCCAGAACCAAGTTAGCATGTCAACACTGTTGGGGAGTACAGCCCACCTGTCACCACACATCGCAACACACATCCTGTCAAGTAGCCCATGGACACACTCCAACAGCACCAGAGCACCACCCACACATCATGCCAACTCACATCATTCACATGACACCTCAGGATACTCACATTCAGCTAAAGAAGTTGGTGATGAGCTGTGTGCGGACATCACCATCACCATCATCATCATCATCGTCACTGGCATCGTGGTCCAGGCCAGGATCCTCCACAGGTGGCGGATGTTGGTCATCGTCATCCTGGATGAGAGGCAACTCCTTCCGCACTGCCAGGTTGTGGAGCATGCAGCAGACGATGATAATCTTGCACACTTTCGCAGGGGCATATGGGAGGGACCCTCCGGTCTTGTCCAGGCAGCGGAAGCGGCTCTTCAGGAGACCAAAGGTCCGCTCAATCACTCTCCTGGTCCGACCATGTGCCTCATTGTAGCGCATCTGGGCAGGTGTCACAGGGTTCCTGAGGGGTGTCAGCAACCACGGCATGTTGGGGTATCCCGAGTCACCTACGGACAGACAAGTGCACATCAGCTGACTTGGAAAAGTGGGCGGAATACTACAGATCAGATCACACACAATGGCACAAAGTCAGTACACACCGACAAGCCAGGCACGCTGGTTCTGCATCTGTGCCATCAACCTGGGGATGCGACTACTCCTCATCACAAAGGCATCGTGTGCTGAACCAGGGAAACGGGCACACACGTGTGTGATGGTCATGTCTGCAAGACACACCACCAGTGCATTGACCGAGTGGTAGTGCTTGCGGTTCCTGTAGGCCTGCTCCTGGGCCTGTGGTGGTACCAAAGCCACATGTGTCCCATCAATGGAGCCAATGACATGCGGCATCCTCCCCAGGGCATAAAAGTCACTCTTCACGTCAGTGAGTCGTCGCAGTCTAGGGAAATATATGTACCGGTTCAGGAAGAGCAACATTGCCGCCAAGAAATCGCGGAGCACACGGCTGAACATGGTCTGTGACATCCCACCAGCAGACGCCACAGTATGTTGGAAGGTACCGGTGGCAAAGAAGTGTAGGGCTGCCATCACCTTCACCTTGGGGGTCAGCGCTGTAGGATACGGCCGGCCAGGCTGCAAATGTGGGGACAACTGCACTGCCAAATCCTCAATCAGCTGCCTGGTGAAGCGGTACCGTCGGATGCTGTCCCGTTCCACCATCGTTGCCAGGTCTGGGAATGGCCGATGGACAGCAGGAGCCCTGCAGTGCAGAGGAGAAGTAAGCAAGATCGTCAGTCACCCCACATATGCGGCATTGAACACACTCAAGATCCCAACATACATCATCATGAGGCACAACTACATGAAGTGTGCAGTACCGGAACGACATGTATGGTACATACATGGCCAACATCTGTCAACACGGTCCTACAGGTGGCATCAATTTGTCCCAGGTTGGCCCATTGGATATCATGATGCTGTGTCACAGTCACCCCCCAGTGACATGTGAGGACAGATGTGCCCCAGGCACCACAGCTCAACGACAGGCACATTCCCAGGGACCCTGTAATGCCACATGGACACTGGCATCACCTGGAGTATCATGTGTACACCACAACAAAACAAACATGACCCCCACAGGTAGTGGCCACACTTGCCATGGCAGGAGAGCCATGGACGTCTGTGACACACACGCACAACATCAGAGTCCATGCACACACAACGTGGATGTGGAGACTGTCTCCCATTGTGCACATGAAATCAGAGACATTGTAAACACTACATGCACAAAGACTGTGGAGGGCCATCACTATTGTGCCACTGGGACACCCTGGCTCAAACATACCGTCCCACATGGGACTCACGGGGTATGTGACATGACATACACAAACACCACTGTGAAATGTGACCATGGCACATGCACAGATATGAACAGTTGCACATCACAGTGGTCACGTACACGTAACACCCAGGATCCTGTCCCCATTAACACGTGCACAGCCTGGGGGTGGCTGCCCACAGGTGACACCCACAGGACAACATGTACACCAACATACACACAATAGGAAATGCAGCCTTACATGCCTTATGATAAGGTTTGGACAGGCTGTCGTGATGTAGGTGTGCCCCTCACTCCCTGGGAGCTATCTGTGGCTGGCATATGTCCATCTGAGACAGGCATGCTGACATATGCCAGTCACATGTACAGTGATGCGTTGAACAGCAATGGACCGATCGGTGTCTCCGGCCGGCCCATTGCTTTCAATGTGTGCGGGTACGCGTTGTACCCCTGTGCGCGTTGTACTGCAATGGACCGATCGGTGCCTCCGGCCGGCCCATTGCATTCAATGTGTGCGGGTACGCGTTGTACCCCTGTGCGCGTTGAACAGCAATGGACCGATCGGTGCCTCCGGCCGGCCCATTGCATTCAATGTGTGCGGGTACGCGTTGTACCCCTGTGCGCGTTGAACAGCAATGGACCGATCGGTGCCTCCGGCCGGCCCATTGCTTTCAATGTGTGCGGGTACGCGTTGTACCCCTGTGCGCGTTGTACTGCAATGGACCGATCGGTGCCTCCGGCCGGCCCATTGCATTCAATGTGTGCGGGTACGCGTTGTACCCCTGTGCGCGTTGAACAGCAATGGACCGATCGGTGCCTCCGGCCGGCCCATTGCATTCAATGTGTGCGGGTACGCGTTGTACCCCTGTGCGCGTTGAACAGCAATGGACCGATCGGTGCCTCCGGCCGGCCCATTGCTTTCAATGTGTGCGGGTACGCGTTGTACCCCTGTGCGCGTTGTACTGCAATGGACCGATCGGTGCCTCCGGCCGGCCCATTGCATTCAATGTGTGCGGGTACGCGTTGTACCCCTGTGCGCGTTGTACTGCAATGGACCGATCGGTGCCTCCGGCCGGCCCATTGCATTCAATGTGTGCGGGTACGCGTTGTACCCCTGTGCGCGTTGAACAGCAATGGACCGATCGGTGCCTCCGGCCGGCCCATTGCATTCAATGTGTGCGGGTACGCGTTGTACCCCTGTGCGCGTTGTACTGCAATGGACCGATCGGTGCCTCCGGCCGGCCCATTGCATTCAATGTGTGCGGGTACGCGTTGTACCCCTGTGCGCGTTGAACAGCAATGGACCGATCGGTGCCTCCGGCCGGCCCATTGCATTCAATGTGTGCGGGTACGCGTTGTACCCCTGTGCGCGTTGAACAGCAATGGACCGATCGGTGCCTCCGGCCGGCCCATTGCATTCAATGTGTGCGGGTACGCGTTGTACCCCTGTGCGCGTTGAACAGCAATGGACCGATCGGTGCCTCCGGCCGGCCCATTGCTTTCAATGTGTGCGGGTACGCGTTGTACCCCTGTGCGCGTTGTACCTCAATGGACCGATCGGTGCGCACCCATTGACAATGGGCTTGCCTGGCAACGGACGCGTTTTCGAATATTCGAACGAGTCGGTTGCTGGAAAATCAGTTGGTCACCCACAACAATGTTGCAAAATCATGTATGTCATGAAGTTGAAATTTTGAAGGATGCTGTGGGCGTGTTTTGGTGCTGCTATTCCATGGATTGGCCAGATTCAGAAGATGCAAACGACTTGGACCTATCACTTTGGACACAAGGGACAGTATCTGCCTCTCCAGCACATATATATTGCTGCATGTTCCCCTGAGAGCCCACTTGCCTGCACTACATGCTCCAGGACGACATCTGCCACTGCACTGCTGCTGTCTCTGCCCCTCTGGACCCTGCAATGGCACGTACTGTGGAGAGAGCCCCAGCCTTCAGCCTTGAAGAGAACCAGGCCCTGCTGGACAGCCTACTTCCACAGTACAGCAAGCTGTATGGGACACCAGGGGAGCAGGTGAGTGTTCTGTGCACTGCCTTTCTGAATGTGCATTTTGTCTGACTAGCAAGGCTGAGAGTCAGCACACCACTGGCTAGCAGGCTCACTGAGTAGTTGTCACCCCCCATAGTGTGTAGTGACTTGCACTGGACAGGTATGGTGCAGTGACAGTGCTTCTGAACAGGGTTTTACTCCCCATGCAATGATACCATGTAGTGACTTCTGGAAAACTGTCCATGGGCAGCCGTGCACTGCCTGGGTACACCATGTGCCCCTGTGATTGCGACATGTATATGCAACTGTGTCATGCACGGATATGTTGCATGTGTAGTAATGGCCTTATCACTTTGTCATCCTGACAGGCTTCTGCCCATCGGAAGCATGAGATCTGGAAGGACATCGTCCGGGCTGTCCGGTCCGTGGGGGTCTACAAGCGCCGGATCCGCAACTGCCAAAAGAGGTGGCAGGACCTTCGGGGCTGGACCCGGAGGATTGCACGGGTCCAGCTGAAGCTGTCGCCTCCTCGCAGGAGGGGCGGAACACGGACCCTGACCCCCCACATGCTCAGGATCCTGGCGGTGGTCTTTCCAGACCTGGATGGGCAGCTGAAGGCCAGAGAGCAGCAAGGAGGGGGTGAGTCAAAGACTGCACTGTGTACTCTGTCTAACATGCTATGTGCCCTCCTCGGGCCAGGTTGAACTGCCACAGTACAGCAGTCATGTTGTCCAGGAGCCATGTCCCTCTATTGTGCACTGCCCACTCCTCATCTGATACCCAGGTGTGGCCCTTACATGCAGGGAATTCTGTCACTTAGGACTGTGTCCTTGCAGTTTGCTTGACTCAAGGTGGGAGACAGCATCTGTTTCCCTGACTCTGTGGTGGGCATCATGGGTGGGTCCATTGCTTACACAATGCCTGTATTCTGACATGTATTCAGCGTGTTACTTTGATCTGTGGTCCAATTGCTGAGCTGATCCACCACATGTGGCTGGGGTACCTGGCACACACCCATGCTGCGGGTGGGAACAATGTTTGGGCCCCAGGAGTATGTATATGACGTGTGTCACACATACTTAGCCAGCTGCCTACAGTCCAGGGCTCATCCCTCATTCATGTGGGGCTGGACAGTCATGCCTACTCCAGGCCATACAATACACTCTGTACTCCCACTCCCGTGTATCAGAGGACACATTGTGCACAGTGATTTGACCCCTCAGGTGTCTGCCTCTGTGTCAGTGTGCTGTGGATTAGTCGCCAGGACTGCTGTGGAGTTTCTTGGTAGGGGCTCAGCATGCCACTGGAGATGTGACCATAGGAGACGATACTTGTGTGACACATAGGTGTCTGATCAGCTGCCCATGCAGACTGGGGCATGTAAATGTGAAGTTCAGGCAGCTGTTCCCCATGCACAGCAGAGTGTGAGGGGCTCAGGTTCAGAGGGTAGTGTCACAGGTCTCCCATATGTCCAATAGGTATGACCTGGACAGATGAGGGTTAAGAGGATGTGTTGTGGGGGATGTACATGTGCACTTGTGCAGCTCCAGGACTTGCATTCCCCATGACCTACTATTGTGACACAGTGCAGAGTGTTGTTGTCTGGCTGCAAAGTCATACATCACTGAGACAGTGATGTATGACTTTGCAGTCATGCCTCCGCCATGGCATGTGTCTACTGATTGGTGATCCTGCAGGGGAGTGACATGTGCTACATGCACACCATAGTGGCGCTGGCTATCAGGACATGGGTGCATCATGGTGTCTGTCGCTGGTATGCATCACATGCATTTCCTATTTGACTCTGGGCATCCCTTACATCCGTAAACCTGTACTGACTCAGTGGCAAGAGCTGTGATGTGTCCACACCGTGTCCTCTGCACTGTCCAACTACTGTGTACTTGGTGCATGTGTCAACACTGGGGTGTTGCAATCCAACAGACACCAGACAGATGGGTGCAAGGCCATGTGGGATGTGAGTGCCATGCTTGGCATCAGACTGACAATTGACTTCTCCTGTTCAATTAGTGCACTTTTAGCAATGTACAACTAATGATGCCAGGGCTTGCTCTGTGATGTGCTGTGCTCACAGTGGTGTGTGCGTTATGTGCAGGTGACTGATGTCTGTCTGTTTCCCCATTGTTTGCAGATACATCCACGGCCACGGAAGGGGACAGCTCCACGGACCAGGAGGAGCCGGAGAGCCAGACTGGGTCAGCAGCCGAGGAGTGGTCGGAGGGACCCAGTGGCACGGAGGGCGAGGGGAGCCACACCGAGGAGTCCTCAGCAGCATCCACCTCAGCTGAGGACCAGAGCAACTCGGAGGATGACTCCCTTGTGGAGGCGGGTGTCAGCAGCCACCACACCCCAGCTAGTGTTGCTGTCCCCGCCACCACCAGCACCACCACCGCCCTCCCATCGGCTCCCATTCCCCAGGTCCGTGGAGGCTCCCATGTCCGGGAGCGTGTCTCCTTTGGGCCAGGCACCGCACCCCCTGCCCCTGTGTCCCCTGCTGCCCTGAGTGAGGAGTCTGTGTACCTCCTTCGCCAGCTCCATGTAGGGCAGACAGCCATGCTGAGTGTCCTCCATGCGCACACCGCGCTGTTGACTCAGCTGGTGTCGTTCATGGAGGGCATCTCATCGGGCATGTCTGACCTACAGAGGGGCAATAGGTCCATGGACTCCTCCCTGACGGCAGCAGTGTCCCTCCTCAAACGGTCCCTCACCCCTCCTGCCTCTGCTCCATCCACACTCCCCAGCACCTTACCCATCCCAGGCACACACACACTGGCACAGGCACACACCAGCACACACACATCCAGCACACTGACACACACGCCAATGACAAAACGCACACGCACGCACATTCAGGGGACTGAAGCCAGACTCACAGGGGATGGGGCCCTGGAACACACACACGCATCCACATGCACTGCGCAGTCCTCAGTTCCCTCTCCCTCCAAAGCACCCTCCCTTGCCTCACCTGCAACCCCAAAGTCACAGCAGCTCTTCCTCTGTGACCTCGGCCTCTTCCCCACCGATGAAGCTGCTCCAGCATCCCGGGGGAAGAGGAAGCCCACCCACACGGAGCAGAGTGCCCCTCGCCCCCGGACACCCTCCCCCAGGCGCAGACGGACTGAGGCCCCCACCCGCAAGTCCCCCCGGAGTGCTAAGAGCAAGACCCCGCCACCGCCCTGCAGCTCAGGCACAAGGTCTCCGTCCTCCATCCCTCAGGCCCCCACTGCACAGGTGCCCCCACCACACCCTGCCCCAGGTTCCCCCACCCACAGATATACCATCCCCAAGATGCTCCGGCCTTCTCCCCTGCCACTTGCTCTCCCAGCACCACACCCCCGCTGCGCTTGTCTGTGCCACTGATGTGGTGAGGGTGTCCTCCCCCTCTGTCCAACCCACCTTGCCTGTTCCCCATTCTCCTCCCCTGGAGGTAGGCACTGCAGTGGAGTCCACTACCGCCCTGTCTGACTTGGGCACTGCAGTGGCGGACCTGTCCACCCCATCTGCAGGGTCCACTGCAGTTGTGCCGGCACCCACGACATCTGTGTCATGCCCCCCAGTTGTGCCGGCACACACCATGTCAGACACCTCCACTGCAGTTGTCAGTGGCTCTCCAGCACCCACCACCCCTTCCCTGACTCCCCTGGTGAGCCCTGATCCTGTCCCTGCGGTGCCTGGCCTGCCCCCCGGTTGCCCCTCCTAGTGGATTGTCCCTGGTATTGTGCAGGCATGCGTAGGGTGACATCTGCCAGTGTCACCCTGTTTGAACTTTGACAATGGACTGGCCATTGGCCTTTGCTCTAATTTCTTCTGGACGTCGTTATCAAACAACACATATGCTGAATAAAGCAACTTTCTTTTCTCTAGTGCTCATGCTTCAGATGTACATGTTGTTGGTGCAGCTAACCATGCCCTTGCTGCAGTGATGGTGATATCTGGTCTCATGATTATGAAGTGTTACTGTGCAGGAACCCATGTGGTCCAGGGGGAATGTGTCCTATCATGTGGTGTATCCATGTCATCAATAGCAGCATCTGAGGGTGTCATGTGTTCAGTATTTGGCAATGGGTTTCCTACTTACATTGGCAATTTCATATCTGTGGCTTCCACCCCTGCACATCTGTTGTGCCTGCCATCGTTGCATTTGTCTACTTCCCTGACCGTGTTGCCATCTCCAGTGGACATGCAGGTTTGGGCATCAATGGGGAGGGACTCATCCGTGTAGTCAGTGCAACATTGCTATACAAGTGTGTTGGATCTGTGCTGATGATTCCGTTGGCACATCCATGACCAGGCTGATGTGATGGGAGCCCTCATTTGGTGCTAATTGTTGATTGTGTGACCAAGTGCTCAGCTGACATGATGGGGCCCTACTGAGGCAACATATGGCACAGCTTTCCTCACACAGGAGTGGAGTCCCCTCATGGCAGTGTGTACACGTGTGACATTGCCTGCGCCCAAGGTGTGTGTTGTATGTGCATGTCTGTGTGTTCACTTTCATTCATCTGCGCATGCTGTGATCCCTAGTGTTGTACCTGTTTGTGATGCTTGCTGACTTGAGCTATGTTCCCCCAAAGTCTTCTCCCTGTGTTCTCTGTGATGTGGGTGCATGGCACATTACTGGTCATCAGGGTGTCACCCATAGGTGTGTTTGCTGTCAGGGCAGAGTTTGTGTGCTGACGCAGATGGGTCACAGTCAGGTTTCCCTTTGGCACTTGTTGTTTGCCCCTGTCATGTGATTTCCAGTTTGTGTTATCTTTCAGTGATTGTGACACGTTGTGTGTGTGACTGCTGGCACTCCTTAGGGTCCGGGCTGCAATGTTGGTTGTTGTCTATGTGTGTTCTTTGTGGGTGACCTTGGCTTCTTCATTGGTGTGTGACTGTGGCTGGGATCCCATTGGTCGGTGTGGTATTGCCGTCATGTCCATGTACAGCGTAGTGTGCAGTGTGTCAGACATTCAGGAGTCTTGTTGAGTGTCCATGTGTGATGTGTTTCTACACCTTGGTTCCCACCCACCACCCTGGAATAGTCATGGGTGCATGTGCAATGTCACCAGTGCATGTGTACTTCACTGCTGCACATTGTTGGAGGTCGAGGGGTGTGGTCTTGAGTGTGTGCAGATGAGAGTTGTTGCCCGGCTAGTCCCCTGCCTCCATGTTGGCCTTGGCTTACTGGCCATGCTGATTGATTTGTGCTTGTGTAGGTGTGATGGTAGTTAGTTGCTCAGGACACCTGACTGTGGTTCACAGTGTGAACGACATTTAGCTTTGTCATCACAGTGGTATTTTTATTCAGCCCAGGGTCACCACATTGTGGGGGCCCTGGGGGTGGTGCTGTGGTGTGTCTGTGACTTGCTGTGTCAGTTGTTGTTCCTACGTGCCTGTGTGACATGTGTGTTTTGTGCTCCCTCTCACCTGTCAATGCCTGCTTGCCCACATAGGGGATTTGGATCCATGAGTTACCTTAGTGTGGCAGTGTATGCACATCTGTATGATTGGTATTCAGCTCTCCTCATGTGTTGTGTTGTTGCCTGGGGACACTGGCACCCCCACCCCTCACCTGCTGTGTATGATGACAGTGTTGGTCTGCCTGTTTGTGTTTGTGCATCTGCACCACTGCATTGGCATATCTTGGGTGTGCCATTGGCTGTATGTTGTTTGGTGTGTTTCCCCTGCTGTCCCTGGGACTCCTAGGTCATCGGTCAGCACAGTGATCATGGTTTGTGTGTCCCATTGCTGCCATGGTATGGTATCTGTTCACCTCACATCTGCTGTCTCCACAGGGTATCTGCATTTGTGTGCCCATTGGTGCAAATATGTGGTTCTGCATTCTGATGGTCACTTCTGTCATTGTGTCATTGATGACTGTTGACGGTCTCAGCCCCCATGGGTGTTGTTTGTCTGCACATGGCCAAAGGAATGTTTCATTTGCACTGCAGTATTTGGCTCCCCCAATTTATGTTGCAATGGGACACATACACTACTTTGCCACAGATGAGTTTTTGGTTCTGTGACCAGGAATGATCCATGCAGTTTGGCAGTTGCAGCTCTTTCTTTGTCAACAATTACCTTTTGGTCACTGTGATGATGAGGGTGTAGACCCCATTGCCACAATGGTCAAAATGTGCTTCAGCTATGGACCCCACACTTACCTTTTGGTCACTGTGATGATGGGGGTTTAGACCCCATTGCCACAATGGTCAAAATGTGCTTCAGCTATGGACCCCACACTTGCCTTTTGGTCACTGTGATGATGGGGGTTTAGACCCCATTGCCACAATGGTCAAAATGTGCTTCAGCTATGGACCCCACACTTGCCTTTTGGTCACTGTGATGATGGGGGTTTAGACCCCATTGCCACAATGGTCAAAATGTGCTTCAGCTATGGACCCCACACTTGCCTTTTGGTCACTGTGATGATGGGGGTTTAGGCCCCATTGCCACAATGGTCATGGGCTGCTTGCATTGTGGGTGCCACACACATATATGTGTGGCACATGTGCTAGGGGGTCACATTGTATGTTCAAAGTCATGTTCGGTGTTGTAGGCATTTGACACAGCCTGCTCACACGCTTGTCATGGTGGTGGGGGGATGTCTTAATCTTGCATTCCCTAGGTTGTGGTGTGCTTGTTGTGTCATGCATTGTCCATCCTATGAGTGGGGGTGGTAGTAGTGGTAGGCATCCAGCCCCCTGGCTAAGGGTGGTAGTAGTGGTAGGCTTCCTGCCCCCCTGGCTAAGGGTGGTAGTAGTGGTGGGCATCCTGCCCCCCTGGGTGAGGGTGGTAGTAGTGGTAGGCATCCTGCCCCCTGGCTAAGGGTGGTAGTAGTGGTAGGCATCCAGCCCCCTGGCTAAGGGTGGTAGTAGTGGTGGGCATCCTGCCCCCCTGGGTGAGGGTGGTAGTAGTGGTGGGCATCCTGCCCCCTGGCTAAGGGTGGTAGTAGTGGTGGGCATCCTGCCCCCCTGGGTGAGGGTGGTAGTAGTGGTAGGCATCCTGCCCCCCTGGGTGAGGGTGGTAGTAGTGGTGGGCATCCTGCCCCCTGGCTAAGGGTGGTAGTAGTGGTGGGCATCCTGCCCCCCCTGGGTGAGGGTGGTAGTAGTGGTAGGCATCCTGCCCCCGTGGGTGAGGGTGGTAGTAGTGGTAGGCATCCTGCCCCCCTGGCTAAGGGTGGTAGTAGTGGTGGGCATCCTGCCCCCCTGGGTGAGGGTGGTAGTAGTGGTAGGCATCCTGCCCCCTGGCTAAGGGTGGTAGTAGTGGTGGGCATCCTGCCCCCCTGGGTGAGGGTGGTAGTAGTGGTAGGCATCCTGCCCCCCGTGGGTGAGGGTGGTAGTAGTGGTAGGCATCCTGCCCCCCTGGCTAAGGGTGGTAGTAGTGGTAGGCATCCTGCCCCCCTGGCTAAGGGTGGTAGTAGTGGTAGGCATCCTGCCCCCCTGGCTAAGGGTGGTAGTAGTGGTAGGCATCCTGCCCCCTGGCTAAGGGTGGTAGTAGTGGTAGGCATCCTGCCCCCTGGCTAAGGGTGGTAGTAGTGGTGGGCATCCTGCCCCCCTGGCTGAGGGTGGTAGTAGTGGTAGGCATCCTGCCCCCTGGCTAAGGGTGGTAGTAGTGGTGGGCATCCTGCCCCCCTGGCTAAGGGTGGTAGTAGTGGTAGGCATCCTGCCCCCCGTGGGTGAGGGTGGTAGTAGTGGTAGGCATCCTGCCCCCCTGGCTAAGGGTGGTAGTAGTGGTGGGCATCCTGCCCCCCCTGGGTGAGGGTGGTAGTAGTGGTAGGCATCCTGCCCCCTGGCTAAGGGTGGTAGTAGTGGTAGGCATCCTGCCCCCTGGCTAAGGGTGGTAGTAGTGGTGGGCATCCTGCCCCCCTGGGTGAGGGTGGTAGTAGTGGTGGGCATCCTGCCCCCTGGCTAAGGGTGGTAGTAGTGGTGGGCATCCTGCCCCCCCTGGGTGAGGGTGGTAGTAGTGGTAGGCATCCTGCCCCCGTGGGTGAGGGTGGTAGTAGTGGTAGGCATCCTGCCCCCTGGCTAAGGGTGGTAGTAGTGGTAGGCATCCTGCCCCCCTGGCTGAGGGTGGTAGTAGTGGTAGGCATCCTGCCCCCTGGGTGAGGGTGGTAGTAGTGGTGGGCATCCTGCCCCCTGGCTAAGGGTGGTAGTAGTGGTAGGCATCCTGCCCCCTGGCTGAGGGTGGTAGTAGTGGTAGGCATCCTGCCCCCGTGGGTGAGGGTGGTAGTAGTGGTAGGCATCCTGCCCCCTGGCTAAGGGTGGTAGTAGTGGTGGGCATCCTGCCCCCCTGGGTGAGGGTGGTAGTAGTGGTAGGCATCCTGCCCCCGTGGGTGAGGGTGGTAGTAGTGGTGGGCATCCTGCCCCCTGGCTAAGGGTGGTAGTAGTGGTAGGCATCCTGCCCCCCTGGCTAAGGGTGGTAGTAGTGGTAGGCATCCTGCCCCCTGGCTAAGGGTGGTAGTAGTGGTGGGCATCCTGCCCCCCTGGCTGAGGGTGGTAGTAGTGGTGGGCATCCTGCCCCCCTGGCTAAGGGTGGTAGTAGTGGTAGGCATCCTGCCCCCCGTGGGTGAGGGTGGTAGTAGTGGTAGGCATCCTGCCCCCCTGGCTGAGGGTGGTAGTAGTGGTGGGCATCCTGCCCCCTGGCTAAGGGTGGTAGTAGTGGTAGGCATCCTGCCCCCCTGGGTGAGGGTGGTAGTAGTGGTGGGCATCCTGCCCCCTGGCTAAGGGTGGTAGTAGTGGTAGGCATCCTGCCCCCCGTGGGTGAGGGTGGTAGTAGTGGTAGGCATCCTGCCCCCCTGGCTAAGGGTGGTAGTAGTGGTAGGCATCCAGCCCCCTGGCTAAGGGTGGTAGTAGTGGTGGGCATCCTGCCCCCCTGGGTGAGGGTGGTAGCAGTGGTGGGCATCCTGCCCCCTGGCTAAGGGTGGTAGTAGTGGTGGGCATCCTGCCCCCCTGGGTGAGGGTGGTAGTGGTGGGCATCCTGCCCCCCTGGGTGAGGGTGGTAGTAGTGGTAGGCATCCTGCCCCCCTGGCTAAGGGTGGTAGTAGTGGTGGGCATCCTGCCCCCCTGGGTGAGGGTGGTAGTAGTGGTAGGCATCCCTGCCCCCGTGGCTGAGGGTGGTAGTAGTGGTAGGCATCCTGCCCCCTGGCTAAGGGTGGTAGTAGTGGTAGGCATCCTGCCCCCCTGGCTAAGGGTGGTAGTAGTGGTAGGCATCCTGCCCCCCTGGCTAAGGGTGGTAGTAGTGGTAGGCATCCTGCCCCCTGGCTAAGGGTGGTAGTAGTGGTAGGCATCCTGCCCCCTGGCTAAGGGTGGTAGTAGTGGTAGGCATCCTGCCCCCCGTGGGTGAGGGTGGTAGTAGTGGTGGGCATCCTGCCCCCCTGGGTGAGGGTGGTAGTAGTGGTGGGCATCCTGCCCCCTGGCTAAGGGTGGTAGTAGTGGTAGGCATCCTGCCCCCCTGGCTAGAGGGTGGTAGTAGTGGTGGGCATCCTGCCCCCCTGGGTGAGGGTGGTAGTAGTGGTAGGCATCCTGCCCCCTGGCTAAGGGTGGTAGTAGTGGTAGGCATCCTGCCCCCTGGCTAAGGGTGGTAGTAGTGGTAGGGCATCCTGCCCCCTGGCTAAGGGTGGTAGTAGTGGTGGGCATCCTGCCCCCTGGCTAAGGGTGGTAGTAGTGGTAGGCATCCTGCCCCCCGTGGGTGAGGGTGGCAGTAGTGGTGGGCATCCTGCTCCCCCTGGGTGAGGGTGGTAGCAGTGGTGGGCATCCTGCCCCCTGGCTAAGGGTGGTAGTAGTGGTAGGCATCCTGCCCCCCGTGGGTGAGGGTGGTAGTAGTGGTAGGCATCCTGCCCCCTGGCTAAGGGTGGTAGTAGTGGTAGGCATCCAGCCCCCCTGGGTTGGGGTGGTGGCGCGCATTCAGGCCCCTGTGTGCATATGTGGCATTGGTGATGGGCATCCCGCCCCTATGGTGCTGCTGTTGCTGGTGTAAGTATATTCAGATTCCCAGTGTATGTGTGTGATGTGTCGTGTACGTGTTGTATGTGTTTTGTGGTTGGTGTCTGACTTACCTTCTGCGCCGTACGCGTCCGTGCCTGTTCCGGTAGTAGATGTAGAATATTGGTATGGATCGGGACGAAGGGATTCATGGTTGGTTCGTGTCGTTCGTCCTTCTCGTTGCTTCGCGTCGTCCTCGTCGCTTGGCTTCGTCCTCCGTCGCTCCGCTTTCGTCCCTCGCCGCTTCGCGTCGTCCTCGTCTGTGCTGTGTTCGTCTCGTAGCCGTGGATCGTGTTGTGGCGCGATTCGGAGCTTGCGTGCGCCTCTCCCGGATGCTTTGACGTGCCGTGCGTAGCGACGCGGTTCGGCGCGTACGGAAAGCGCATCGTACTTGTCCGGCCGGACGGGGCTGCATTTTTCCCTTCCGTGCGACTCGATTCGGCGTTTCCGGATTCGCTCTCGGTCGGAGAACAGGACCTGGTTTGGGTGAGTACGGCTAGGCCGGAATTTTTGCTGTTGTGCGCATCGTACTTGCTCGTTCGGTGTGCTGTACGGATCGGTCG
>CAWUFW010025011.1:0-51197 GCA_963921515.1 Calotriton arnoldi | reverse complement strand
ATCCTGCCACCCCTGGGTGAGGGTGGTAGTAGTGGTAGGCATCCTGCCACCCCTGGGTGAGGGTGGTAGTAGTGGTAGGCATCCAGCCCCCCTGGGTGAGGGTGGTAGTAGTGGTGGGCATCCTGCCCCCTGGCTAAGGGTGGTAGTAGTGGTAGGCATCCAGCCCCCTGGCTAAGGGTGGTAGTAGTGGTAGGCATCCAGCCGCCCCTGGGTTGGGGTGGTAGTAGTGGTAGGCATCCTGCCCCCTGGCTAAGGGTGGTAGTAGTGGTAGGCATCCTGCCACCCTGGCTAAGGGTGGTAGTAGTGGTAGGCATCCTGCCACCCCTGGGTGAGGGTGGTAGTAGTGGTAGGCATCCAGCCCCCTGGGTGAGGGTGGTAGTAGTGGTGGGCATCCTGCCCCCTGGCTAAGGGTGGTAGTAGTGGTAGGCATCCAGCCCCCTGGCTAAGGGTGGTAGTAGTGGTGGGCATCCTGCCCCCTGGCTAAGGGTGGTAGTAGTGGTAGGCATCCTGCCCCCTGGCTAAGGGTGGTAGTAGTGGTAGGCATCCTGCCACCCTGGCTAAGGGTGGTAGTAGTGGTAGGCATCCTGCCCCCCTGGGTGAGGGTGGTAGTAGTGGTAGGCATCCTGCCCCCCTGGTTGAGGGTGGTTGGCATCCAGCCCCCTGGGTTGGGGTGGTGGCGCGCATTCAGGCCCCTGTGTGCATATGTGGCATTGGTGATGGGCATCCCGCCCCTATGGTGCTGCTGTTGCAAGTATATTCAGATTCCCAGTGTATGTGTGTGATGTGTCGTGTACGTGTTGTATGTGTTTTGTGGTTGGTGTCTGACTTACCTTCTGCGCCGTACGCGTCCGTGCCTGTTCCGGTAGTAGATGTAGAATATTGGTATGATCGGGACGAAGGGATTCATGGTTGGTTCGTGTCGTTCGTCCTTCTCGTTGCTTCGCGTCGTCCTCGTCGCTTGGCTTCGTCCTCGTCGCTTCGCTTCGTCCTCGTCGCTTCGCGTCGTCCTCGTCTGTGCTGTGTTCGTCTCGTAGCCGTGGATCGTGTTGTGGCGCGATTCGGAGCTTATGTGCGCCTCTCCCGGATGCTTTGACGTGCCGTGCGTAGCGACGGGTTCGGCGCGTACGGAAAGCGCATCGTACTTGTCCGGCCGGACGGGGCTGCATTTTCCCTTCCGTGCGACTCGATTCGGCGTTTCCGGATTCGCCTCGGTCGGAGAACAGGACCTGGTTTGGGTGAGTACGGCTCGGCCGGAATTTTTGCTGTTGTGCGCATCGTACTTGCTCGTTCGGTGTGCTGTACGGATCGGTCGGGAAACTGGCTTTCGCATGGCTTTTTTCCCGACCGAATGGTATTGGGTGCGCCTCCGACCGAGATCGGAATCGGCCCCTAAGCTGTTTCTCTTTTTCAGGGTCTGGGTTAATTTGGTCCCCCATACGCTCTATCTTTTTAATCACTGCTGCTTCCTCACAGCAGGTTTGAAAAATCCCATCTTCAAATATATTCATTTTATCCTGGGCTGCAGATGTTGTAAAGACTATTTTTCCCCCACCTTTCAGTGCTTGGACTGTCTGGGGTAATTTCTGTTCAATAATCTGTGAATTCTGAGTTTCTGAAATAAACCCTAACATAATTACTCCTTCTGCAGCTGTTTGAACCTTTTGAGTAGGGGCCACATTAATTGGGACAGTCACAATTTTTCTAGGCATTGCCTGTGCATCTGTAGTTTGTGATATCTGGACTGAATCAGTCACATTTAAAGCAGTAACACCTGGAGGTATCACTGTCAGTGCTGAATCAACAGGTAGTGGGTCAATCTGAAATGTCTGCACAGTTCTCTCAATCTGTGTTTCTCTCTGTTTAACAGAAACAGTAGCCACTGTAGTACTTACTGGTACACTATTTTCAGTATTTTTAATGGGAACCACATAAAGTGGCGGACACTCAGTTAACATTGCATCCATTATTTCATCCCCTGAATCATTATTTATTTGAAGCTTTTTATCATCATTAATTCCCTTCTCCTGCATCTGGTGCTTTACCTTTTTATCCTCACTTGCTTTGTCTCTTGCTGTCTTTTCCCACATGCTTAAAGCCTCAAATTGTGCAGCTCTAGATGGTGTCTTTATTTCACATAACACTTCCCTTAATTTGTCAATAATTTGCAATTCAAAAGTACCATCTTTTGGAAACCTCAAAGGACCTTCTTTTTCAGTAATCTTGCACCATTGGTGAACCCACATACATGAATTTTATCCCAAATTGGTAGACATAAAATGCATAGGTGTTCCTTCAGGAGCATCACCAATTAAAAACGAATTATGCACTTTACCTCCTAACAGCTTCTTTAAACCTTCAAACATTTTCATTTCTGAAATATTTCAATGCAATTTCTTTTCTCCAATGCTGTCAGTTTCAATTTCAGTCAGTTTAACTCCTACTACTGACCCTCCACAAAATCTTACTGCAATATTTTCTGAGTTTTCTTAATCAAAATTCTGTTAATAACAACATAAAAACATTCGCTACTCTGTCTGCTCCACTAAACAAAGGATAGATTTCTTTTCACTGCAAGTAACACATTCCGCTTACTCTTCACAAAGTAAGAACTTCTGTTTACTCTTCAAACACTGCGAGTAAATCCCTTCCGCTTACCCTTCATTCAAGCTCCAGATAAGACCTGTTACTTGGATACCCCTTTTGGGAAGTAGAGCCAGTAACTTCGCAAGTAAAATCCTTATGCTACCATTCACACTCACTTTTACACAGAAAATAGTCCCTATTGTAACACTGCCAGCCCTACGTAGCTTCTCAGTATTACTTCCAACAGACGAGTAACCTCCTGCAGTGTGGCTTCCATTTACCACCCGCTATTCCTTTCCCGGGAATTTCCACAGGTGTACATACCTGTTTTTCCAGACAACATAGAACAAGACACTAAGGGGCACATGCATCAAAGGTTTTTGCGATCGCAAACGGTGCGAATCGCAAAAATCGGCCGTTTGCGATCGCAAATTGGCCTTTGGAGATGCATGAAAGTGTTTCTATGCGCAATTTAAGAATTCGCAATTAATTGCGAATTCCTAAATTGCGATTGCATTAAGGAATCGCAATTTGCGATTCCTTAAATGCAATGCTAGAAGCACTTTCAAATAGCGATTTCGCTATTTGGGACCGCAAATTACAGACAAATCAAACTTGTCTGTAATTTGCAAAACCTTCGAAAAATGCTCTAAAATGCATTTTTTAAGTTTTAGGTTACACACACACATGCCCTTGGGGCATGTGTGTGCGCAACATGGGTGCACATCACAATTTCAGGGTGCAACAGGGTGTCATTTTGACACCCTGGCACCCTTGAAATTGCATTCTCAATTTGCGATTCTCTAATTGCGAATCGCTAATTGAGAATGTCTTCCCATTCATTCCTATGGGCCTCTAGGCCCATAGGAATTAATGGGAGGTATTCCTTAATTGCGACTCGCAATTAGCGAGTCGCAATTAAGGAATGTTTAGGAATCGCTATTTTTATAGCGATTCCTACATGCATAGGCTTTTGCGATTCCTTAATTGCGATTCCTTAATAATCGCAATTAAGGAATCGCAAAGCCTACCTTGATGCATGTGCCCCACACTTACTTAACATGAAGAGTTAAAACATGTAATCAATAACCAATAAATCCTGTCCTATGAAATTACCAATATAATCAATAAAACCATCAAGTCAAAAATGAGCAAACTTTCACCAACAGTCAAAACCCTTACTATTTTCAACACTTCAAAATACATCCTAGCACATTAACAACATTTCACAACCCTATTGATACTCACACCACTTCAGCAATCGCCTTCTTGCATCACCTTCCAGTACTGCTTTGTCAGTCTTCAGGTTCTGAGCATTGGAGTCAGGAATCAGGACTTGGACATTTATCTAACTTGGGCAATTATTTTCTAGAACTAATTTTCACAGATCAACTCTCTTCCTAAGGTAAATGGACCATTAGTCAAATAATTGATGGTGATATTAATAATCCTTAATCACCAAACTAATTGATAATAACCTTCCTCTTGCTACCAGAAACTGATGCAGCGGTAATTTCACGGTAATTTCTCAATGCAAAGCCTCATTTACCTTCTAATTTACCGCTGCAAAGGTACTGGACCCTTGCCACTGTATATTACCATCAGGAGATTTACATAAACATGAAAAATCAAAAATGCAATTAATATTTAAGCCAATAAAGAGAGTTGTGAGTATTTTAAAGGGTTTTATTTTCTAGTTAATAGTTAAAGTTCTCTGACCCTTTATTCATTAGTCAAATATCAATCAGGTTACAGAGTTGAAAATAGGAAAAATAGAATTAATACAAAACATATTATAGGTTGCACACAAAAACATTCCATAAAGGAAGAGAATGAGGAATCAAATGTCAATCAGAGTTCTTTAAAGAGTTCAGGAAATATAATTCAAGAGTGAATTATGCAAGGCTAATCAATAATTAATAATTGGCAAAAATCTCCCATAAAGAGAAATAAATGCATAAGACAAATAAATCTTTTCAAAACTAATTAATTAGTCAAAGCATGAACTTAAAAGTTTTAGCATCAAAATCTAATCCTGTTCTATCCAGCTCCACTCTCTGCCCTGGTCTGCTCATCTGTCACCCTGATTGGATAGCTTAGATGACGAGGGTCTCACCATCCTGTTCTCATTGGCAAATCCAACCCACACCAGTTCTAACAAAAGAATGATTAATACAATTATATGTTTTAGCAACATTTACTAGGAAAAATGTTTCAGTCTATTTCCTCCTTCCTGTCATATCGCACGCAGGAAGGACACATTTCACAAACACTGGTACATTGGCAGGGTAACAAGAATGTAGAGTTCATGGTGGCCTTGAACCAGGTCTTCACTTGAGGCACTTGGCAGTATGTAGCTGGTATAATCTGCGCATGCGTCTCAGCACGATTCTCAGCCATGCTGGATTCTTAGGCAGCCATTTAATGGTGGGCCCATAATCAAAACAAACACAAAAATAGTATTAATTTATTAAATAAATCCCATTATGTTTTTCCTCACTCATACTAATACCCTGTATAAATGATAACCTAGCAAAAGCTATAAGTTTAAAGCAGCTTTTCTTATTATTTGTGCACAACATGCAAAAATGTGCAATGTACAACATAGCATAAAACATGCACTAGTGTAAATTTTGATAGCGCACACAGTTAATACATACTCATAGCAACATGCTCTAATGTTTTAGATAGCTTTTCATGCAAAATGCTTTGCCCCCGTGTAGTGATGGTGCATGGTTAATTAATACACATTATAAAAAGATGTGTTATGAACTGAATATGTATTGTCTAAATATGCAACAAAGCCAAAGTCTCTTGAGACAGGAACAGGGAGTGTAGATTATAAGGAAAGGAAACTGGGAAGAGAGAACACATTCCATGATTCAAAGCTAAAGAGGCCACTGAAAGCACAAGTTTTCTCTACACTGCAAAAGCACATATTAATTCAGCACAAGCATTTCAGACTGAAAGCATTTATGAACAAGCCTCATTTTATGTTTTTCACTTTTGCATGCACCAAAAGTGCCACTTTTACAAAACCTTTTGACTAGGCATGTGCCATGTGTCTTCACTTGCACCAAAATTTGTGTGCCATTTTAAATGCAGTCTGTCTGAAACATAAAAATAAAGCAATGCTTAATTTGAGAAATCTAGCTCTATCACCGGGAACACCGAGAGCCTAACGGAGGGCTCTTCCAGTGCTTGGAATCATACCTCCCACACAGTTTACAGTGTGGGAGTATGATTCTAACATGTTTGATACCAACCATGATAGGATTCATTGCAACCGTTTTTGAGATGGTCATCGCGTGATTACGCGGTGCCCCTCTATGTAGTATATGGCTGCTTCACTGACAACCCAGGAGATTGGACTCCATCGGCTGCAGGGGTGTCCTGCTCATGCAGGGGCACCCTCTCACTTAGAACCAAGCACCCTGCCTTCAGGATTGTAAAGGCCTGCTATAGGGGTGACATAGGTTTTAAGTGCAGTGACCCTTATATAGAGTAAATCTATATCTTTAGTAAGTGGTGCAAGCACCAACTTACACAGGCTACAATGGCAGGCCTGTAGTTCCATTTTGAGTGGCATATTACATGCTTCAGCCCATGGGAGGCCTCTGGGGTACCTATGCCCTGGGTACATAGGTACCATATACTAGGGACTTATAAGGGTACCCCAGTATCCTATCTGGGATGTACCTAAGTACAGAACACAACAATTTAGGGAGAAAGCAGATAGATTGGGGTCCTGATTAGCAGGATCCCAGTCAGACTAGTCAAAAACCAGCATATCACCAGGCAAAAAGTGGGGGTAAACATGCAGAAGGATCCTACCTTCCTACAGAGTCATATTGGAAAATCAGGAGGTCCCTTTACCTGCATGCAGCTTGACTTTATTGAGATACCCCCTTGTAATGGATTGAAATATGTCCTTGTGATTGTGTGTTTGTTTTCTCGATGGGTTGAGGCTGACCCAACAAGACGCAATGACAGCTTAACTGTGGCTAAACTGCTTCTTAGAGAGCTAATACCTAGATTTGGTTTTCCAGTCTCATTGGAAATGGATAGGCGAACTCACTTTAATAATGAAGTGATACGAATGCTCTGTGCTGCACTACAATTTGAGCAAAGGCTACACTGTGCATACCGTCCGGAGGTGTCCGGGGTGGTGGAACAGGTGAATGGAATGATTAAATCCAGATTAGCAAAGGTGTGTGCGTCCATCTTCCTGAAATGGTCTGATGTGTTGCCTTTGGGGCTGATGAGGTTGCGAAGCATCCCAGACAGAAGAACTGGACTGTCTCCTGACAAGATATTCATGGGGAGGGCTATGAGGCAGCCTACAGTCCCAGCAAATCAGCTTGTGAATATTTCAGATGACTTGGTACTCGGTTATTGTAAAGGATTGGCTGATGTGGTACGTTCTGTGTCTCACCAGGTTGGAGAAGTCGCAACTGCCGTTCAACAGGAGCAGTGCCACGATCTGTGCCTAGGGACTGGGTACTCATTAAGAAGCATGTGCGAAAATCCTGTTTGGAACCTCATTGGCGTGGCCTTATCAAGTGATTCTTGTAACAACAACTGCTGTTAAATGTGGTGGTCTACCTAATTGGCTGCATGCAGCCCACACTCGTCAAGTCCCATGTCCTCTTGAAAGTATTAGGTCTGTGGTGGATGAACAGAAAAAAGTTTAGTCCAGACTGAGCACAGAGTAGAGTGGGCGCCAGCTTCTGGGTCTCGAGACACTGTTGTAAATGAGAGTCAAAGAGAGTTGATCCCAGTTGGTGTCGAGGGTCTAACTAAGAGAAATGTCGACTCAAACGATGTAAACAGTGTACCAGAAAAACGAGTGTGAAAAGGAGACCGTTGGCCCAGAAAATCTGAAAGATTGAGACATGTATTGACTGCGGGAAGAATACCTTCCACTGCGATTGAAGTCTCTAGTCAATCTGAGCAAAGTAACACAGACGAAGAAGAGCCTACAGTCTGCAGAACAAAAAGAGCATGGACACCAAGTCAAAGATATGCAGCTCCAGAGTGGACATATATAGCTGCTGCAAATGACTAGGAAAAAGAGTTCTACGTGTTTTGCTCTAAAAATTGTGACTCATACAAACCGCAATGAAAGAACTGTTGTGAAAAAGGAGAAACGAAGAAAAAAAAGGCCAGAAGAGAAACAAAGGCATAAAGGTGTGACCAGACGCTAATCAAAAGCTACAGCACAAAGCCTATTGCTATAGATGAAGTTTATAAAAAAAAAATGAATGCCTCTATTCCTGAGATGGAAAATCAAAATCTACTCTCACTAAAATGTAAGCGTATGGGTGCTTGCTTCTTAACTGCTTCTGTTTTAATTCTTGTCTTGTTGGTAATACTAAATCTACCTCATCAGGCTTATATAAATAAAAATACTAATTTGCATGTATCTACAACTACTGAAGTGACTAAAATGCAAAAAGGGGTAGTAATAACTAAAGATCTACAAGTGATGATTTACATCATGATCGTTCAATTAACGATCTTTGTTTAAATGTGTTTACTAAATTGCTTTACGAATATGTAAACACTATGGATGTGAGAGATTGTTTTGTGTGCATGCAATTACCTACTTCTGTGTCTGAAGGGCTGACATACCATCACCTTCCTTTAACATATGGTATATCTTGTAGTATATTAGCAAGTCTGTTTTATGGTAAAGGACAATTTCAATATTATTAATCTAATTTTGATTTGATTTTCTCAGACGTATCGGTAAATAAAGATTTGAATATAGTGCCTGATGCACGAGATGCTGAGATAATGGGAGAATTCTTTCATCCTACATCATCTATAGATACTGTATATGCGCATAGACACAATGTAACCTGTGCTTTACGTAGTGTAGAAAAAATATTTATAAATTCAGTAAAAGATCATAGGGAAGAAATAAAAAAGAAATCTGAAAAACAATCGAAAATACCCCAATGGGCTCATAGGGAAGGGGATTATTAAAAGGGAGAGACATACGCTGCAATGACTCTAGATTGGCAACACAGATGAAAGCTTTGCATATTAAAACGCAAAACAGAGCATAATTATTAATTCATTGGTTCCAGTGAATGTGAACATACCTTCCTACTTATAGGAGGTTGGGGATTAAATTTGGCAGGATTAGATCCATTATTTCCTGGGGTATATTTTGTGTGTGGGAAAAAAGCTTATTACAAATTGCCCAAGCATTGGTATGGGTGTTGCTACATGGGAATAGGTTTTCCAAAGATTTACCATGTTGATGAACACAATGGAATCAATGAAAGAAAACCTGTACACTTTAGAAGAGGATTAAGTGCTGCTGAAATTATTGGGGATATCTTTGGTGCAATAATACCCTCAGTTGGGGTAATATTGAATTCACACAAAATTTGAAAACTTTCAACAGTAGTAGATCGATTATCAACAGATACTGCTGGTGGATTTTTAGTAATTGATACGGAAATGGTTGCTATTAGGTCTATGGTTTTGCAAAATTGACTTGCTTTAGACGTACTTTTAGCCAAAGAAGGCGTAGTTTGTTGCATGCTGAAAGTTTAACAATGTTGCACTTATATCACGGATAAAAGTAAAGATTTGAAGGGATATATAAGCAATATTACTAATTTAGGAAAAGAACTAACAGCATTAAAAGCAAATGGTGCGTGGGATAAAATTGAGAAAGGATTTTCTTCTGTGGGAAATTGGTTTGCAGAACTGGGGAAAGGTTTGGTAGGGAAAATACTATTAAGAATAGTAACGTTTCGTTATTGTAAGAATAAGAGGAGCTCTAAAGAAACAAGAGGCTAAAAAAGAAATAAGCAGAAATAGAATTAGAAGATAGAAAGAGTGGTTTCTATGATGAGATGAAAATGTTTGAACAAATGAGGCTGAAACAGATGAAGACAACTGCATTCTAATGTGACATCAGAATAAGATAAAAGATAAGATAAGATTGTGTGATGGCTTGATTCGCCATCAAAGGAGGAATTGATGGAACGTAAAAGTTTAATGGTGGTTGCCTCTATCAATTCTCACCATAAAATAAGATTTACGACAATAATTTTGATTAAAAAGTGTAAAACGGTTGAAGACGAGAGACTTGAGATTTTCTACTGCATTGTTAAAGCATGCAGAAATGTTTTGAAACGTGAAAATGTGAAAGACGTAAATAAAGAGAGAGAAAAAGTTATTTACTTATGCAACGTAATCACGTGATTAAGAATCCAAACATAGTTAACCTAGAAAATGTGCTGCTGATGACTTCTAAAAGTGATAAATGAAACTAATGCTTACGTAATGAAACACTTGAAAATTATAAAAATGCTGGGGCCGATTCACAGAACTAATCTGAGACAAGATCCTAAACTTACTACTTTTGGTATTTACAGAAGGCACTTACTACTTTTGGTATTCACAGAATGCACTTATGACTACTAACTTTACGTCCGCAATCGGGCCGGAATTTCCGTACTCGGGCCGGAATTTCCGCACCCGGAGAGGTAATCCCGCATTTGTGCCGGGATTCCCGCTCCCGAATTTCCGATTCCGGGCCGGAATTTCCGATTTCGGCCCGGAATACCGGCACTCTAGCCGTTGATCATTTTCCTCAAGGGTAAACACCTGTCCAAGTGCCTACCACCCCCCACTATGCATCAGCTGACACACTGCAGCCAATCCCAGGCCTGCAGCATGTATGAATGCAGAGCAGACACACACAAACCCTTTCAACATGTCGCTGAATGTGTTTGTTGCTCTGCCACTTGCCATGCGGCAAGAAAACTTGAGGAGGAGGAGGAGAGTAGAGAGGATCTTTAGACAAAGGATCAACCTATTTGGGATGTCCAGCCAAGATGTCAGGGCCAGATACCGTTTCCCTCCAGAAGTCATCTTGGAGATGGTATGTGAGTGGGAGCAGGAACTTGACTCTGTGACCTGCAGCTCCCATGCCATACCAGCCTATCTCAAGATCCTTTCTGCTCTCCAATTCTTTGCCACTGGGTCATTCCAAAGGGTCTCCAGTGACCATGTGGGCATTTCCCAGGCCAGCCAGTCACGGTGCTTGCATCAGGTACTGAGATGCATCACTGCAAGAGCCCACCACCACATACTAATGCCCCATACACTGGCCATGAGACAAAGGGCAGCTAGAGATTTCTATCTCATTGCTTGCTTCCCACGTGTGCTGGGTGCAATTGATTGTACCCATGTGGCCCTTCAGCCACCCCGCCGCATTGCACACATCTTCTGCAACAGACATCGATGGCATTCCATCAATGTGCAAGCTGTCTGTGATGCCGGTGGGAGATTCATTGATGTGCATGCAGTGTTCCCAGGCAGTACCCATGACAGCTTCGTATTCCGCATGTCACCTCTTGCCCGGCGGATGGCTGCGGGACAATTTGGCAACATGTGGCTCCTGGGTAAGTACCAAGCACTAAAAATGAGGGATATGTGTAATTGAAATGCCTGAATGCCACCTTACATTAACAACTATTGTACAATAAGAATCATAAAGCAACATACACTGTCTCAACAGACACTGCATGTACCAAAGTATAGATAATGTCCTGTGTAAATCAAAGAGGGAAATGTAAGCAATTGCCCTTTCTTCCCTCCTCAGACGACGCTGGGTATGCACTCTCCCCACAACTCCTCACCCCTTAGAGACGTGCAAACACTGTACCTCAGCGTAGGTACAATAGGGCACACATACGGACTCAAGCCATCATAGAGCGCACTTTTGGTCTGTTGAAGTCGTGATTCAGATGTCTTGACCGTACAGGGGGTGTGCTGCTGTACTCCCCTGAAGTTGTGTGCAAGATCATATTAGCCTGTTGTGTTTTGCACAACATAGCTTCAACGGATGGCTTACACATACCTCTTGTACCTCGGCTAGCTCTGAATCTGGGAAACCGGGCCATTGCACATAACCGAGGTCAGGGTATGCAAGTCCGTGATCAGCTGGTTGCCACGTTTTTCACATGAGCAACCTGTTGTGTCATGGACAAAATGTGGTTTGCAGTCTGTTGTCAATGATGAAAGTTGGATAATTACGACTCTGTCCAAAAATTCCATCCTGAGACTACTTTGCAAGCCACACTAACTGCATGTAAACCACAGCTGTTGATAGTAGTCAAAAGATTGACCGTGCTTCAGGTCATGTGCCCATGTCAGGGATCAGTGTAGTGGATGTCCCTAAGGAATCTATTGATGCAGAGGAAAAACTATACATGTTCTGAGAGACCTTCCTGGACCTTATGAGGATGGGTTTCTTAATCACAAAAGGGTATAACTATTGCATTCTCAGAGCCTTTGCCCTCAACAGATTTGACTCCCCCACAAATGATGGGCCCACAACGTGAGTGACGATGTTATGGGTGAATCTGGCACTATGTGTCTGTGATACACAGCACTGCTTCCCCCAATTTTCCGTAACACAACACACAACTCTTGTGTTGAGCACTAAATATGGACTACATGTACCATAATGCAAAGTAGGAGAAAACTAAACTGGGGTTTGATGTTGTGTCAGCCCCCCCCCTTATCCGAGCCAAAATCTCATTAAATGGTCTGTTCCCCCTTTTGTTACATTTCTATGATTCTCTCTTGCACTGTCATTTCAGGTTTTTCCACTACAGAACAGCAGGATGGCAGTGGATTTGATTTGTGATTGTGGATAGATCATAATGAATACAAAATGGCTGTCAACTACTTCCTGTGATGTATTTCCTATCTCCCACTTCCTGTATATCATTTCCTGTATGAAATAATGAATTCCGGTTCAATTTCGGAGATTACGGCCCGAAAACGTAATTTCCGGTTCCGGAGCGTACAAAGCGCATGCGGACCCGACGCTCCGGAACCGGAAATTACGTTTTCGGGCCGTAATCTTCAAAAATTAACCGGAATACATTATGTTATACAGGAAATGATATACAGGAAGTGGGAGACAGAAAATACATCACAGGAAGTTGTTGACTGCCATTTTGTGTTCATTCTGAGTCATCCTCTCTCACAGATCAGATCCTCTGCCATCCTGCTGCTCTTTTCAAACTTATTTCCCCCAAAATGGCTGAGGGTTATGAGGAGAAAGCACCCCCTTTCACTGAAAGGGAATTAGACATCTTGGCTGAGGGGGTGCTGTCCAAATTTCCTCAGCTATATGGGGGGCCAGAGTACCAGCTGAGTAATGCAGCCCGGGCCAGGCTATGGGCCGACATTGGTGAGCGCTGCAGTGCAGTGGGCGTTCACACCAGGAATGCGAGGGCATGCCGCAAGCGCTGGGAGGACCTAAAACACTGGGCCCGGCACAAGGCTAAGAAGCTACTGGGCTAGTCTTCCCAGCACCATGCATCGCCTCTCCCCACTGTACAGGAGGGTCCTGCATGCAGCTTGGCCGACCCTCCATGCTCAGCTGGAGGAGCATGAGCAGCAGAGACCTGGTAAGTGCTTTATATGCAATATGTGCCTGGAAGTATGATGTGAGTGAAGACAGAGCTGTACCATTGTGTGTCCCATGCCTCCATTCACCTATTCTGTGTCTATGCAGCAGTCATCATGAAGCAAAAGGCTCACTGTGGCATATGGACTGTACAGGGCAGAGTGCATTCTGGGAGTTGTAGTTTCTTCATGACAACTGGGGAATTGAGCCACACACATGCATTTGTACTGAAATTTGCACTGCCTGCACCACTAACAGTGAACCAAGGGAATCATAACTGATGTGTGCATTGGATGAGGAATGGTACAGACACTGTCCAGTGTGTGTATGAGAGGCCAATGGGTATTGGATGCTGTGACTTGCATTGCATTTTTTGAGTTTGGGTTCTGATTGACACAGATCATCATGTGCCATGGAGTCAAGACAGAATTTGAGATCCTTGCCTCACTCTTAAGTGTTTCCAATTTTGCCAAGTGTGTCCACTGACACACGTCTTACCCTCAGTGGCTTGTATGCCATTTTTCATGTACAGGTAACTGTAGCAATGACCCACTACTGTTCACCGGTGCACTGCACTACCTTATCAGTCACCGAAGCCAATATGTGGCACTGGATTGTCAGCTTTTGTGAGGGAATATCAAAAGGCTAGACTCACAACGTAGCAAACCAAATAGCCCAGACCCTATGTGGATGTGTGACCCACAATCGGCATTTGTCTTGTCCCATACAATGCTATACAGCAGATGACATTTGTCCAGACATAAAAGTGCTGAGACTCCATATCACAGGCCCTTTTTAATACCATCTGGACTCTCTCTGATTTCCTTTTGTAGACTGGGTTTGAAACCTGCCCATGTAGCAGTGACAGGACACACAGATCACAAGAATGCCAAAGTTGATGGTTGGCCAATACAGTTGTGTAAGCCACAAATATTCATGTGAGATGTCCATGTCAGACTCAAATCAGGAGATGACTGTGAACATACATGTAATGTAAGCTCATAAACACTGACAACTGTATAGTGTGATCAGAGGAAAACAAAGTCTGACCTTGGCTCATCTAGGTATGTGTCTTGTCCTGACGTGTACAACCACTACATCATGACTTTTCTTACATTTCAGTGGGCACAGCTGGCGAAATGGAACAACAGCAGGACCAGGTTCAGAGAAGGAGATCTTCGGTGCACCAGCGGCTACGACCTCTTTCGATAAGTGAGGAAGAAGAGGATGAGGCGGGACCCTCAACATCAGGAGGCAGGGGGATTGAGCCCACCCGGACTGACCAGGAAGACAACTCTGGTGCTATGGACCGGGTGGAGGCTGTGGACATTGAAGTGGGGGGGAAGAACTGGACACCTCTGGCCAGAGGGGGTAGAGAGCTACTCTCCCCTGGACCATTTACCAGTAAGTTCTGTAAAGGTGTCCCCGGGGCAGGCCACTACCCAACCTGGGCCTGCCATCACCCCCTCCCTACCTCTAGAGGCTCCCATTCCATCAGGGCCTCCAGCTGCATCCCCTGCAACCTGTCCCCCTCATCATAGCTGCCAGGTCGACCCCAACATTGGCTCCGAACCTGAGGCACCACACCCCTCATGTTCCACCCAAACCCCTCCCTGTGTTGTTACTTCTGTGGCTGTCCCAGAGGACTTGATGTGGGTATATGAGGGCCAGCTAGACATGTCCTCTCGCATCATGCTGCATATGTGTCTAGAGATACGTATGATGCAAGAGGAAATCACCGGAGTTTTGGCCACCCTCACTGCCAGTGTCAATTCCCTGGCTGCAGCCATGTCGTCTTTTGTTTCCCAACCTCCTTCCCCCACCACCGTCAATGTCACCCCCTGTCCGTTGCCCCACACTGTTTCCCCCATACTCCTTGTGTGTCTCGACCCTGTGTGGTGCCTGTTCCTGCACCGGCCAGCCATGTGCCCGCATCGGACTCGGAGGATCTGGACATTGTGGTATTAGAGGATGACCAGAAGGACACTTGACCTGTTGGACAGAATTTTCTTTGAGGACAATTATTTACTTTTCCCCTTGTAAATAGACTGGTTCCCCTGCCGCTCCCTGACGTGTTATATTTTTGTTGCCCCACCCCAATCCAAGTTCCCTTCTCCTTCGGTATTAAGATCATCATTTGTTTTCCTATCTCCCTTCCAAACGGACTGTTGTTGTTTTACAAATCACACACTTCTATATACATAAAATATTTTTTTGAATCCTACTTTCTTTAACTTGTTTGACTTCATTGTGAATGTCTTGTACAAAATATGGACATGTATTTTGTGAGTCATCTGCTATGCACATTATGGCTTGTTGCAATGATGGGGTTACACTTGTAAATGTGTCACACACACACATACATCCTCACATCTCTAGGCCACCAAAATTGGTATACATTTGCCTATCAGGACATGATACGCAACAGAATCTTGACTTGTGAAGATAATTACTTTTTATTTACACATATTCACAGTGGTCAATTCGTTTTTGGGATGTTGTCAATGGGGATCGTGCTTGCGACTTCGCAATTTCGGAGGTGATGATCGCTGTGAGGGATCATCTCTGGCTTGTCACCTACGTGTAGGTGGGTGTTGTGCATGTGCCTGTACAGGGTGAAGTTCATGTGCAGGGGCAGATGGTGTATGTACAGTTGGTGTTTGTGCGTGGACAAGAGCTGGTTGTGCAGGTGGTGGGAGTGCCTTTTCAGGGGGTGGTGGTGGTTGTGCAGGTGGTGGGAGTGCCTGTTCAGGGGTTGGTGGTGGTTGTGCATGTTGTGGGAGTGCCTGTTAAGGGCACGGTTGTGGGTGTGTACCCTTGCTGTGGTCCTGTGCAGTTGGTGGTACAGGTGTGTGGGTGTGATGTGCTGCAGGCAGATGTGATGGCTCCCCTCCCTGCATTGACCGTGAAGGGAGACTTTGGATCACTTTCAGCATGCCCTCCATCATCTTCATGGCCAAGGCATGGTGTCTTGCACTCTCTTCCCTTTGGATGGATATCATGTCTCTGATATTCTTGGACATGTCTTGCCAAGTTCTATCCATCCTATCCAAAACATGGGTCAGTCTGAGGGAATTGGAGCATGTCCTTCAGGGACTCAGACATGTCTGACAGGGTAGCCCCTACGGCACTGAATGTCCTGCCTCACATCTGACTGTTGTTGGAAGAAGTCCTGCTCCCACTGGCCACCATAGCCAGGTGCAGGCCCTCTCTGCAGGGGTCGGCCACGGATGAGACCAGCAGGTCCAACAGCAGGGGGGGATTGCAGGTGGAAGCCTGTGGATAGGAGAATGGTGCCCAGGGGATACCTGCACCAGAACAGGGTTGGTACTTCCCCCAGATGGTGGAGAGGATGCCTGGGATACACTGTATAGGGAGGAGCGTGTAGGGGAACCACCATGTCTGTCCTGGATGTAAGGGCTGTGAGGGAGTGATGTCTGTGTTGGGATGCGTGTGAGCTGTGGCTGGTTAGCTCTATGCTAGGGACAGGCAATCTTTTATTTTGGAGGAGGCTGAGGCACTTTGCTTGGCGGAGGGTGTGATGCCTTGCAAGATTTGGGCAATGTGGTAAGATTTCTGTCCATGGCATCAGAATCGTCATCCCCGGAGTCGATGGACATATAGTCACCATCATCTTCCAATCCTTCATCCTCAGGTACTTCCTCCTCCTCTTGCGCAGTACTTGCAGCCGACATAACTGCCTGGAGGAGCAGTGGATTTTCCCCTCTGATTGCCCGTCGCCCAACACTGGTGGAAGGTCCGCCCGCCTCATCGTCATCATCCCTGGAACACAGAGGTTGCAACCGTATTAGTAATTGACCTAGCATAAGATGTGGTGCAACACAAGGGTTGGATTAACTGTACTTTGCATCAACAGATGACGTATATGTGACCTGGTTTGGGCATGGGCGTAACAAAGGCCCCCGCAGCCCCTGCGTTGCGGGGGGGCCCCTGCACTCCAGGGGCCCCCTTGGCTCACACAGTATTACACTTGATAACAGCTGGGTAGGTGACGTCCGTCTGGGACGTAGTTTTAAAGTTACGCTCGTTGGCGTTGCTGCTTCGCCTCATAAATTAAATGTTGCATGCGTACTGGCTACATGGTGCGCGGCTGCGTGGTCTTCAACCTCAGGGTGGGGCAGGGCTCAGTGGTATTGTCATGCGCAATCGAAACTGCACGTTAGGCGGCCGGTGGGGTGAGGCACTGAGACAGACCCTGAGCTCAAAATTGAATATTTAATTGCTAGCTGCGATCTTCTGATGCCTGCTTGTGCCTGCCACCAGGTGAGTCAGAGTCTCGGAGACATGGCCCTGCAGCCCCCGCGCTCCAGCCTCCAGGGGCCCCCTCAGCGCAACAGCGCACACAGTACTACACTCGTCAAAGTCCCGCTTGCCGCCTTGCCTGAGGGATACCAAATGTCAGCCGTGCATACCGCTTCTACCTACCCATATTCAGTGGGTGAGATCGGCAGGGCACAGCATGCCCCTACTTGTTTATTTTCATACAGTCCGTTCCCCTACTTTCTTATTTTAAACATGCCTCCCGGACGGAAGAAATCGCCAAAGCTGATAGGTAAGGCTCGGCTTTTGGGGCCGGGCGGAACGGCAGAGAAGGAAAAGGACTATGGGGCATATTAGCAAGACTGGCGATAAAATTATCGCCGTTTTAGCGGCAGGAAACTGCCGCTAAAGCGGCGATAATGGGCTTGCTAATATGCGTTATAGAATTCCAATAGAAGCCCAGGTTAGATGTGCAGGACATCTAACCTGGGCTTCTATTGGAATTCTATAACGCATATTAGCAAGCCCATTATCGCCGTTTTAGCGGCAGTTTCCTGCCGCTAAAGCGGCGATAATTTTATCGCCAGTCTTGCTAATATGCCCCTATGTCTTTTCCGTCGTGCCCAGAGAAGGCAAGGACAGTGTCCAGTTCTCCTGCCGCTGGCAGCTGCCCCCCTCTCTGTTCCGCCTCTTCCCTCTCTGTCTCGCTCCTCCTCATTTAGTGAAAACCGAGACTTCAAGAAAAAGGTATAACCTTCTCTTTCCTCCTTTCGTTTATTTGCTCCCCTGTGAAATGGATCCAAAAAAGAAAAACACTTTTGCTGGAAACGAACTCTTTCTCTGACATTTTTCAATTTCCAAGTGCAGCCTCGGGGTGGAGAGAAATAAAACATTCAAAATATGAAAAATAACAAACTAACTAAAGCAAGACAGAGTGGTTGCAAGGTGGCCAGATTGATTTATTCACGCCTCAACACATTAGCACCACTTTACAGTGTTTGCCAGTGAAGCGCTACTTTTGTTTTCTCATCGCTCTTTGAACATTGTTTTCCCTGGGTGGAAAAGTGCACTATTCCTGGAGGTACTGAAATACCAGCTTGATGGGTGAATTGGAAAACAAAATACATACTGCGACTCTGCATTCACAAATGTGGTCTTTTTAAACATACGGCTTACGTTTTGTAAGGATATAAGCAATGGGCATTGAAGCGGGTCCCTTCTGGGCCCTGTAGTCATGGCCTCAACTTTTCAGGTAAAAAGCACTCACTAATTTCTGAATAATGAGTGTAAAAAGAAAAAGGTAACCATGTTGTTCCTGCTTACATTTCACATGCTTTACCTAATCTTGCATTCCCTATGAGTGTTTGCTTTTTCTAGGATGTTGTTAATTTTTGTTTAGGCAGCATATTGCTCTTGTCTAGTGCGTGATTTGAATAGAGTCACATCCAGGTGTTTATAGTGGGTCAGTGCAGTGCAAGTTTCTCTCAGTAGGGTAGTATGGTGTTCAGTGGGGGAGAGGATGTGGCACTATGGTCAGAGCTGCTGAATTTGGAACTGGGGATCCAGGTTCAGCCTTCATGACCAGTCCACCAGACCACTCTCCCTGAGGGAGCACATTCCCATGCTAGACCTTAGAAGGCCCGCAAGATCTTAAAGGCCCTGGTGTCTTAGCACCAGCAGGTGGACCCTAGCAGTGGCAAGTGTGGGTTAACCTTGAAGGCCTGTCCGCCACAATTCATTCTGAAGTTCACCTTCAGTCTTGCAGGCAGGCCTCTGAAGCAGCACACCATTGAGTGACAGTGACTCTGTCACTGAGGTCACAGGACCCTTGAGCAGGGTGGCTCTAGTGCAGCGCGACTGCACCAGGTGCTGACCAACCGTGGTCCATGCAGGTAACAGCGGTGGGGCAGAGGGGCCGTGTAAGGGGGGATTTCGAGGGACGATGCAGAGGGAAAATTAAATAAATAATTAATTTTCCCTCTGAATCGTTCCACGAAATCCCCCCTTACCCAGCCCCACCGCTCCACCGCTGTTACCTGCATGGACTGCGGCTGACGCTGACTTCAGGTGGGGGCATCGTGTTTGCAAGTATAATATGGTTTTAAAAGCACTTGCTGCCTCCTTCCTGGCCTCCAACAATGTTCGGCAACAATAAAAATGTCATGATAACTCCAGTGATTCATGTTCTTAGTAGAGAGAGATGGTGTATTGTCTAGTGGACGTTTTGACTCATGGAAAGGAAGCGCGGAGTGTTAATGTGCCTGCTACTAGGAACATGTACCATGCAGATCACAAAGTGCACATAATTTAAATAGGTCAGTGGGTTACTGCTTTTGTCAGAGAGACCCTATTGTTACTTGCAGTTAATACGTTAAAATCCTAACATAGAACAGTGAGCTCTTAACTGTCATGTAAGAGCTGTATGCAAGCTGCAAGGTATAAATTAGAGCGTTATGTTTTTTTCACCAGTCTTTGATTATCCTAATGTTGCAGAAAAAGGGTTAATTTGGGTAGAAATCAATTCTGATTCTTAAAGAGAACCACCAACCATGGTATTACGTTTTAAATTCTGAGTTTGTGTTTCTCCAGACCAATCACTATTAAACTATGCTGCCTACTAGTATGGTTGTCATGTGACTCCTACAACTTGTCGTCCTTTGTCTTATGTAACATTTCCTATACAGTGATTTACACATGTATGATTGATTGTCTCTGTGTAATATGTGTGATGTAAAGTGCTCTGAAACCCTACACTGGTATTAGTGGTGCTGTAAATTTTCTGATACTTTATTATTTTGACATTTTTGCACAAGCTAACAGTCTCTGCAAAGATTTTTCCTTATTAGTACCAGTGGAACATACAACTGCAGCAGTGAGAAAGGTGACCAGTCAACCTTTGCAAAAGGCCCTCCTCTTCACAGCAGCACAAGTCACATTTTTTAGGAACTTTTGATCAGTTTGAGCTGTAAACAATTTACTAGTTAAAATCGTCAGATTATGCAGCAGATTATGTATTATGTGGCAAACATGGCAGAGCCATAATTATGTGGAAAACATTTTCAAACTAGGATATTTTGCCATTCATGTTTGAACTGCTCTTGTGGAAAAAGGGAGGAGACGTGCTGATGACAAACTCCATGGCTGGGAGACAAATAGCTTGCGATTCCACCTTTAAGGATATTTGGGACATTCTGTGATTGGAAACGTATCCCACTTTGTGGATGTATTTTAATGTCAATAACTCATATTGTGCCTTAAATAAACATGTGTATCTATTGGTTAAATTAAATAACGTAATGAGCTGTAACCGGTTAGTGAAATGGGAAACAAATACTAAAAACTGGGATATTTTGCTCTTTCTGCCACCTCTGACTCTGCCCACTGACCCAATCCACAGGTTATTACCGCCCTCTGATTCTCCGCCTACAGTTCCCCTACTTTTTTTCCCCCACTTCGACCACTGCCCGTATTTGACACCCAGGCATGGAAGCTCTATATAGATTGGTAGTGGGTTTGGAGTGGAACTCCTAAGGATCTTAAGACATGGCTCTGAAGTTATTAGTGTTTACGGGGACAGGTAATGAGTGCTTGAAATGAGCTGGAAACATGAAAGGAGTTACAGGGGTGGTTTTGATATGAGCAATTGTTGTTGAAATGCTCCTGTAATTTGAGCAGAAAGGGTGTTTTACCTGGTTAAAGTTCAATACAAGGAGAGTTATTTATCATGGTATGGGTTCTTTAAAGGTCAATGTTCCTGACTATTCCATGCTCTTTGAACAATGTTTTTGTACTTAGTTGGTCCCCAGTTCCATAAGGCCCTTTCTGCTAACTGCGTCAGAAACTGCATATTACTCGTTCAGAATTTTTTTACCAAAAGGAATAAATGTGCCGAAAATGCCTTTGAAGTATTCGTGAATGAAAAGGAGTGTGCTTACTTATTCAAATGATCCTCAAGCTTCCACTGTGCAAAGAACAGTGGCCATTTTTATGGAAACATTATCATGTAAGGGTATTTTATAAACATGTCAGATTGTCACATTGCCCACTATTTCCTCTTTGCAGATAACAATGCCTACATGCATGCATGGAGAACTGATCATGTAAACATATCAGATTGTTACATTCCTACTATGTCCTCTTTAATTAGAATAATGCCTACATGCATGAGGATTCAATCATGTATTTGTATTCCACTAACACATCAGGCCATCAAATTGCCCGCTACTTTCCTCTTTGCAAATAGCAATACCTAAGTGGTTGTATGACAGAACAACTAGGTAAAGACATTGAATGACTTGAAAACGCATTTTTTACCCCACTTTTTTTTTTTGCACTTCAGTGGCGTAACAATAGCAACAACAACTGTGGTACATTGGGCCCCGAGCTCCAGGGGTCCCCCTCCGGTACTGTGCACGATCAGGCCTGAGAACTCCTGAATGGGTCAGGAGCGTGGGGTGCCCCCTCCATGCACTTTGCAGGGGGGCCCCTCAAGTTTCGTTACGCCACTGGGTTTGGGTACCCCTACAAATGACAGCTCACACCATAGCACTGAGGTGTTAAACGGAGATGTACATTGCACAAGCAAACTCACCAGCTCCAGCCACAACTTTCTGTCCCTTTGCGATCCCCCCTGATGTCAACTGCTGAACCTTGCTCCTCATAGGTTTTGTTGACAAAAGCGTCCATGATCCAGCAGCTGTAGAGGGAAGTGACACCATTCTCAATGATCTGCACTACTAATTTACAAACAGGCACATGTGACACTTATAATATGTATGTAACATTGTAAACAACGACTGCAGATTCTATGCAGAAGGGGATTTTGATCTTTGTCATTGTTTTGTAATCTATGATAGGGAAACACTTCACGCCACAATTACCTGATGGACAGGTGCGAGAGGGTTTAACTGCTGCAGCCAGGATGACTCGTATTCCCCGGGATGGTGTTGTACGCTGCACTGGTGTCATCCTGTCAGCAGCTGTGATGAGACATTCATGTCCATATTTCAGTACACCAGATGGTAGCTATGAGCTAACATGTATATGTCATTCTCAATGACCATTGATAGGATATTCCTGGACAATGTGCAGCATGTTTACCTCATGGACTTTACATGTGGGCCCCTGCTCACATGCAGCAATTGCCAGCTGTTAACTCCACACAGCACTGACATCAATGAGATGACACATCAACAGACAAACTTGTGTGAGAAGGTTACTGATAGTTCAAGGAAGGGGATAAATGATCAGGACTCCTCCGCATTACATTGATTACACCTTCACCATTAAGACTAACATGTTTCATGAGTATGATGTTGTCTGTTGACAAGTCGAAAGAAGTGTACATCACCAGGCTGACCAGTATCACATTTGCACATCAGTTCAAACATTGCATTGCAGAGTTCATGTGTGAGATGTGCAATAGTCAGGTACATAATGTGACTTATTTGTGCTCCCCTACCCATGAAGTCACAAAGCTCATTTTGGAATGAGAGAGCACACATTTGTTATGTCCATCCTTTGAGTGTCCTCTGTTCGCATACTCCATTTCCAACATAATGGTAGTACTTAGCTGACAACGGATGGTGTCTTGTACAGCAGACATCCTAACCTCATATGTCAACCACTCACTTATATATGTGAATACAGTAGAAGAGGAGGCAAGCAGAATGTAACATTTGACTAGGATCCCACATTGTGGGTAAGTTGAGAAGCTTTGATGGTTGCCGCCTGCACTGGATTTGCGTTGTGCTTTTCAGCCAAGTGATTTGAAAATTTCACTTCCTGAAGATTCACCTTAGCAGCCCATACACCCATCTCAAAAGAACCCAACTGGCATCAGCGCGAGCCTCATCCACACCAATTTCAATATGATTTTACCATTGATATTTTGCAAGAGAGTTTTCATATCATTGAATTGCAATCCCGTTGTGTGTAGGACACTTCATATGACACAATGTACTATTTTATGTCCATTCTGCACTCACTTGGCATACATTTTGTGTCATCCTTTCAGTAGCCACCATGGTCTGATCTGGTATGTGGTTAAATGCCATATGTGAGCATATTGTGATGCAGGACAACGTGTTGTACAACACATACAACATACAGTGGAGATTAAAGGCACATTTCATGAGCATTCAGGTACATTATTCTTGGGTTTACTTACCATGGCCCAGCATCTGCCCAGTGTGTGGTCCCTGACCAGATGTCACAGCCAACCTTGTAGCAGAAGTCAATGTGGGTGTTGGAATCTGGGAGGACATCATTGGACCTACAAAGATAAGTGTGATTGCACCTTTACATTTCTGCTGCCACATGTCATGCACTCAATTTCAGGCACAAAGGATAAGCACAAGCAGTTGTGGGCACTACTGTTGCAGAAGTGTGTAGCACTAAATATAATGAGTGATCTCACATTTAACTTATAATGGCCCCACTGCCTAGAAGCAACATCTATCAAAATGACATGACTACAAATCCTGAGGTAAGGTCCACTATTGTGTTTTGTTAATGGCCAAAAAACAAGCCATCCAATGAAAACATATATAACCAGCTGGGTGGACTGGGCAATTTTATGTATAATAAAAACATTCTAAGTTGGACAGTGGATGCATTCTCAATACTCCTGACAATAGTATCTCACTTCTTGTTCATCATTGCCATATTTGTTAACACTGGATTTCTTGATTTGGTCTACAAAAACAATTACAATATAGCGGGGACTCCTTTATGACTAGTTGTGGCACTCGAATCCAGGATTGAGTTCCCAGTTCTGGAACTGTTGGTGGAATACATGTAATGTTCCCAAATTACAAAGGTATGATGAGCCAAGATATATTATATTTTGTCTTTACGCTATTCACAAATGTCATTTGCTAAAGGTAAATGTCCATTAAGAACTCCAATAGTTGTGAAGCTAGTTTTTCCTCTCCAGTTATCTTTGATATTCGGGCACTATATGTCCCTCTGTTGTCTGCTGACAATGTATGCATTTTGACCATCTCTTGACCAGTTTGACTTACCAGTTAGTGAGGGTGGTAAGCGTTGCTCTGGATGATGTTGTTTCCTCCCAGAAGATGCAGGGACCTCTGCTACTGTGGTTGTCTGTGCTCTGGCTGAATGTGTCAATAGGTGAGAAGAGAGAAAAGTCACCAAATGGAAAATGTACATGTGGAACTTGTCAGACATTTCCTCATATCTTCTGCATGCTAACAGTATTGTGAAGTACTGTCACGGTCGGTGCAGGTAGGAGTAGTGGGGCGTTGGGGATGTAATGGCGTGGCAGGGTGGGAACTAGACAACGGAATATGTGAATGAAATGTTTTGAGATAAGGATTCTCTCACCTTCTGCTTTGTGATTTTGGCTGGCACAAGGTGAGTTACTTTTTGGATAACTTGTATTTATTTTCCCTATTCCGTTGTCAGTTGATTTTCCTCTGCACCGCAACCCCCACCCCATTATGTTCTTGACTGACCCAGCCGCGTCTGGATAAGTGGAAGGGGCACTTTGTCAATTGCTACTTAACAGTGTTAGGTCTATACGGCAGCAGTACTGGGCCCATGTTTTCAATAATGGGAGAGGGATTTGCCATTTGTAATACAAAAGATTCTGGGACACGTGGTGCAACATACAGAGGGTAAAACATAAGCCTCTGACTGACTATATTTTTATATAAACTTTGGACAACTTCCTTACTCACAATGGCAGTGCAACACAAACAATCTTTTCATATACTTATTCTTGTCATCCCATTTACCTGGTACCAGGTTGCGGACATCACTCACAGGCAGCCCATGGAGCATGTGGGGGTGGATTGTAGTGAGGATATCCTCCTCTAGTGGGGTGAGACGGAGGCGGGTCCAGAGTGTGGGGCAGGGAGAATACTGTTCAACTCGATCCTGGAGTACTTCTCCTTCACCCTCTGCTTTTCATCCTGCCACTTCTTGATGTCCCGGACTGTGCGCCTCTCCTCCCCCAATGCTGTGACAGCAGTGACTAAATGCTGCCATAGAGCTGCCTTCTGTGTGCCACTGGTGCAGTAAGGTGGGAGACCATATAGGCGTTTGTGGTGCCTCACAATGAACTCCACAATCATGGTGGTCTCCTCAGTAGTGAAGTTCTTCTTCCTCCTCATTTGGTACATTTTCCTCTAGCGATGAACAGCGAATGAAAACAGGAACTCTCTGTGGCCAAACCTGTTCCTTGAATGTGTGCTGCTTTTATATGGTTTGTGGTGCTGGTCTTGCAGTTAGTGTTAATTGACTTCAGCTGGAGCATGGTGGGGGATGGTAGGCACTTGAAATGATCATCAGGCCCAAATGCGGGTATTCCGGCCCGGAATCGGTAATTCCGGCCCGGATTCGGAAATTCCGGCCCGGAATCGGAAATTCCGGACCGGGAGCGGGAATCCCGGCACAAATGCGGGATTCCTGCTCCGGGTGCAGAAATTCTGGCCCGATTGCAGAAATTCCAGCCCGATTGCGGACGTAAAGTTAGTAGTCGTAAGTGCCTTCTGTGAATACCAAAAGTAGTAAGTGCCTTCTGTGAATACCAAAAGTAGTAAGTTTAGGATTTTGTCTCAGATTAGTTCTGTGCATCGGCCCGCTGAGTTTAAAGATGCTTGACCATATGAAGATTCATAGTTTTATTTAGTATTGTGTGGTACAAACGTGCATATTAAAAGTAACATGTTTATTAATCTGTTTTGAAAATATAAACGTGTGAAATATTTTTTAGTAGTACCTAATATTGATATGTAACCTTTAAGAGATTAATGAGTGAATAAACTAGGAAAATGAATTATTCATATTAATGTGTGTTATATATTATTCATAACGTGATAGTGATTCAGCAAGTTCTCATGTAGGCCTCAAATGCTTTCTTTTCCTCATTTGAAAAGCAGAATCTAGCTAAAGTAATCATTTTGAACGCTGTGAGAACTTTTCATGAAGTTTCTTTCTTAGGCTTTCAAACAATAGATTCTCTCTGCAATCAGCAACACTTTTGATAGAAATGTATCAATACAATAGCAAACCCAGAGAGAGCGCCTGGGAACGAACAGACAGTAAACAAAGTGAATTTTCTTACTTCCGAGGAAAAGATGGAAATATAAAGTTATGTAATTTGATGATTTTGCAAAAGTATTACTTAATGCTTCCGGATTTCCTAGTGAGGTATTGATCACACCATGAGCAGCCCACTGTGGACAACCAATGGAAACCATATCGTATGATTGGAAAGGATACTTTGTGGGTGTAAATTGAGACCTTTCGGAAGTATAATTGCCTCCTTGGAGGAGGAGTCGGGGCTGGTTGTCATTTTCAGTTTTCCTGCCTGGCATGCTGTCGGACTGAACTCTGATTTTCTTTCCTTATGCCAAACCCATTTGCACTGAACTTTCCGATCTGACTCAAACCTGTACTTTGCGTCTGGTAAAGTGTTCAAGTATAACTCTTCGGCTGAAGAGTTTATGAACTCATTCCTGTGACTCATTGCGCTTCGACTCTGCATAATTGGTTTGTATAACGTAAATGCTGAAACTTGATTTTTCAAAATGTTCTCTCTCTCATCTCTTTCCTAGGTAACCAGCAAATGTTTATCCTGTTGAATCTGTATGACATTGTGTTACTAATTGTACTAAATGGTTTCTATTAAATCTGATTATAATGTGATTTATGTTCCTGACCCTTCAAATTGAGGCTTAGATAAATGGTTTACATGAGCAAAATATATCGTATTTGAGTCATTCTTGGTGTGAACCTTTTTGTCATAAGTTTATGAATAGAAATATCTGAAGTAAAGGTTATATGTTGTTAGCATGATTTTTGGCATTTTCTTATTCTAGGTCCTTATACAGATTTGCCTCATGTTCTCTAAATATCCAAGTCCCTGTTAGCTCACATAAAGATCCACTGGAGGACCAATGGCAGTTTAGTGTTCTGTTATGGGCCCAGAGAGGAAATAGATTTTAGATGAATTGTATACCAAATGAAATTCTGCCCAGCTTTCCGCTGCATCAACGTCATGTGCATGGGATTAAGATATGATGCAAAGAATCATCATGCACAATGAATGAGGCTAGTTTCAAGGAAACCAAATGACATTTATTCAGCACATAACTGGGTATAAGGTAAATGCTAGAACCGTTATGCAGAGCAAGGTAGGACAAATGAAGGTAAAAGGTTGCTTTGCTACTTAGGCCTAGGTTAGGAAACATAACAAAGGAGTTGAGGTCGTGAGAAGTTGGATAACAGCATTGCGAGGAAGAATCCCCATGGACTCTAAAGGAGTACAACGTACCCTCCCGGTCACCTTCTGAACTAAAGATGGATTATATTTCGTAGGAACAACTGACACAGTTCGACCTTCCACATGACTGGGGCACAGGCTGTGAAAAAGGGAGAGGCAGGGGATTGGTGCTGGGAATGTGCATGATAGAGGGGCCAGCACAACGTGACTCCTGTCCCCCAACCCCTAATTGGGGTGGACTAGGCCCTGATATATCAGCAAGACGGGCAACACATGGATTAGCATCAGGCTTAGCAGTGGCTACACCAGGTTTTTCAGACAAGGCCAAAAGTGAGTGAATTACAGTCAAAGAAGCTCCCAAATTACTCGTAAGCTGTTCCACAGTGGAAATACGACTTGTCAGGTCATCAAATTACATCATGATAAGCCATTCTAAGTTCTGAAAATGATCAGAGGGAGAGCTGTTGGCTACCGCTGATGCTGGCTCATAGGACACAATCCTATAAATGATTCCTCTAGTTGATCTGATCTCTGCTTTAGGTTTACTAATAACCTCCAGATTTTCATTTTTAGGCCTAGCCCCCTCCCTCTGAGCTCTTATGTGTTGAGTCTGTTGATTATGTGCAACCGAAGTCTGTTCTTGCAGGGTGTTGATTAACGAAACCCTAACGGGATCCTTAGCCAGGAAGTTGACCAGGTCACCGGGCTGGATGGACCTACTACTGAGAGAGTCAATGAACTAACCGTACAAAGCTGAGTGGGGATAATGTCAGAGAATAGCAAGACAACAAGATGATGGATGTCAAATATTCACCCCTAATTACAGATCTGGGTTACATCCATCATTTGTTTGCTTGTCATGCCACCCCAGTTTAGACCCAGTCATATGCAAATCAGTCTTTACCCTGCTCAACATAGGAGAAGCCCAGCCCGAACTGCCAGACCAGGTCCTCCCTGGACCCAAAAAAAAGCTTACTGGGACCTGTTTCGGGGTATCGCCCCTCATCAGCCAGACTATGCACGGGACCCACGTCTGAGCATACCCTTCCCACTTAGGATGACTATAGCAACACCAAAGGATGATGGACGGAATGTTGAACATTGTCAAACATTCACCCCAGTCACATATCTGGGATAAATCCATAATTTTCTTGCTCGTATATGAACCTCAAAGGATCATCTCTTTCATGCGACATTATATCACTCATCATATAGGCAAATCACATCCTATGTGCACAACATTTGTTTTGTGCAGAAACCACTACAGCATTCATCCAAGGCCCAGACCGTGCAGCAAGGTGCAGCCTCATGCACAAACTACATCTCCCATGAAAGCCCACAATACATTTCTCAGGGAAATAAAGTGACTGTCTTAGAGCAATGCTACACTGGTTCTGCCAGCGCAGCCACAGAACCCTGGATACTAAATCATATGGAGGATATAGCCTACACTGTCCACAAATACGTGTGGCACTGTAATGTAGTTAGTCTACCAGTTGCACTGTACAGTAAAAGATTGACACATATCTATAACCCCTTATTTACTGTAACCATAGTGGACACTGTGCACTACCATGTGTATATTACCATGTTCTACATTTATATCCACTCACCAAACTTCCCATGGCAGGACACATTGAACAATATTTACTCCAACTGTCAATGCCAAATATGTGTGACTGAAGTAACACAAATCGCCTTCTCCTGTTACATGTTGTCAAATCAGACAGTTATCAGTACAGGAATGGCAATAGTAGCCAATAATAGACACAATAGATGAATATGAGACATGTGTCTACTCAATGGCAAATTGACTCTCCTTACTGGTGACAACCTTTCACCTGCATAGAATTGGCACTCACCAGAATGACAAATAGTAAGCGATTCACAGAGGACAGCACAACTATATGTGCAGCTCAGAGTAAGCTATTTCCAATCCCTACTTGGTTGTATGCCACACAATGTCATATCACATCTATTACAGTAAGCAAGATGTATGAGTCAAGCAGGACACAGACCAGATTGGAAATTAATGTTGGGCTATACCTTGTCATGACTCTTAACTTACATAACTCCCTCTTGCTTTGCAGAAGACCAAGTTTATACTCTGATGCGGTCGGTCATGGCTCTCTGAATAACCCCCAAACAGAAGCCCAGCAGACCTACAACCATGCTCTATGCTGCACCAGATCCATAACTGGGGGAGAGGAGTTGGCCTAACGGCTAGGGCGGTCAACCTCGAATCTGGGGAACTGGGTTCGAGTCTCGGCAATGACGCTGAGCATCCTGTGATTCTGGGCAAATCACTTAATCTCCCCGTGCCTAACAAAAATGAATGAATCCTCATGCAACGCAACTGGTGCTATGTAAAGCGCTCTGATACCCGATACCTTCGGGTCAAGTTTGCGCTATATAAAACTCCGTAAAAAAATAAATAACTGAGTGGACATTTGGAGTATAAAAATCCCGCTTCCAGAGCCTTGACATATCTGGGGGCAGATTGCTCTACTTGTCACCTATGGTGTGTAAAATTATTTTGGTCTGCTGCATTTTGCACAACATATGTGTCAGGACAAATGTGCAATAGGCAGATGAAAATGGGGATCAGGAAATGCCAGACAATGAGGAGGAGGAAGATGAGGAGCCTCACCACCCTGGACCATCAGTTGCCACCACACGGCGGAGGGACCACATCATAAATAATTTCTTTTCAAAACCATGATTGTTCAGCATGATATCAAACTATGATAAAAAATAACACATTGTTCATGTATCTGTAAATACATTTCTGGGCACTACCACTGTGTATGCATTTTTATTCCACACTCACACTAAACAACTAAACATTCACATTTGACCCACTGCTAATTGTCACACAGATAATGTATGTAGCAATGTGTAACAAACAGCCTTGAACATCATCAGGTACAAATGAAATAGTGTGCATGCTAACTACCTGTAGCAGTTAGTTCTCCATTGCCAGTCACAATTACCAGGGTATGGTTACTTAGATAGAGTGCAATGACTGTGTGAATCTCTGCTGATGCTAGCCATGTATATGGCCTCATATTTGTGAATGAAAGGAGAGGCCAAACATTGTATGATGACTTTAAAGTGTTCCACATAGTATGTACATGGGAACACACTCCCAAAACTACAGTCTACATATGCTATATCAACAAAAATATCCACATGTCAAATTCATTAGGTGATCTCATATCACACAGACAAATTCTACATACCATACATTGCTGTGCATATCATTGGGTGTGCACGTGCAACACTGTTGCACTGGCAATGTATGGTATGTAGTAGGCGCCATTGTGCTACCACAGTGTTTGGGCACTATGCATAGTATCATCCCTGAAGAGGATGAACCCACAAATATGTTCACTTAATAACACACATATTAAACAAATGCGAAGACTGTAAACAGGTCCACTCCACTATTCACCCCCAACTCTGCATTTCATGTACATTATTATATGCATTGTACATCCCAAAACCTCCAAAATAATCTTTTTGACCTCTAGCGTAAAAGAAACTGACGCAGCACCACTAAGTGTGATATTTTTCAGCCGCCGACTCAGACAAAAATTAGGCTTCCAAGCCGACATGTGCTAAAAACAGTATTGACCCTTTCAGGCCTTTTGTGAAATCGACGCATTGAGTGATAGCGTTAAAAAATGACGCATCGGTTGAAAACGTGGCACATCCACCCAGGAAGTGAAGTAATATATAAAGGGAAGTGATGTAATGGATTATGGATTCTGAAAACCAGGAACTGTGAAGTTACTTTCACATTAAGTCACCGTTTTTCTGTCTGAGCTTGGGAGCGGTTGTGTTTTGCTTGTGCTGGAAAGTGGTGTTGGTGTTGTTGGAGCTGGTGCGTCGTGTCTTCTGTCCTTGTTGTATCCCTCAATTACTTTTTGGTTGTATTTGTTGTATATTGTTGTTTATTGTCCTGTGTGCTGTTGGGTGTTTGTCTTTTGGGGATATATTTGTCATAGGGGTAGTAGCGGGTTATTGGGGAGTTCTGTTGTGTTTGGGTGTTGTCAGTTGTGTGGGATCATGCCGGGGAAGAGTCAGTCTCGCACAATGACCGAGCAGGAGTTTGAAGAAAATCCTGTGACTGGTCACGCATGGCCTGCTCAACATGTTAGCCAGTGGGGGCTGTGCCATCCAGGGATACCATGTGAAGGTCGGCAAGCATTGTTGGGAATGTATACGTCGCCAGATGCAGAGGATGTATGGTGTGGACTGCGCTGCACACCAGCTCAAACATCACTGTGCCGATGTGGTTGACAGGGAGTTGGACCTCTTGGACTATGTGGGCATAGAAGTTGGTGGAGCAACATGTAAGTCTGCTATCCTATGTGTCTCATGCACCCATTGATGCTTTGTGTTAACATTAAGTATGTCTCACATGAATTTTTGGCTCCAATTAGCCATGCCCCCATGCAAAGAGGCAAATGCTGTGGCTATAATGCTGGCACAATCTGTGCACCAGTGCTATCTGTGACACTGTGTGGCCCACACAAGTATTCAAGTCCCTGTAGGTGATACAGAGGAGTCCCAGGGAAGCATACAGGTGATGTACATAGCCATATTTCATCCAGACAACTCATATGATGACAGAGCAAGTAGTGCAAATGTGCTACAGAGCTGCTTATTTCACAGCAGGCATTTTTCAGGTACAGTTGTGATGGGCCATTACAGGACATGCGTTACACATAAAGTGGCTCATGTATAAACCCATTGTACTGCTGGGATGTAACTTCTTGCATTGTCAAAAGGGATGCACCCACTGCACAAGGGCCTTGTAAATGAGGCCCATAGTGATGTGCCGAACGGCCTCCTTGGCACACCTCCCCTGGGTTGTCAAGAATTTATGAGGCCTGACCTGGCTTACACTGCTTAGCTAACCTCTGAATGTGGCAAAACACATATAAACTGATCTTGAACAGCATTTATAATGTCAAAGTTCTGACTCCTTAATGTCCAGTATAGATACGCTGCGCTCTTCACTGGCTAGCCTGACTACATACCTCTGAAAGCATAGCTAATCCCACATGGTGCCTTTGCATGGCCTCTTGGAGGTGTTTTAGAGGCCACAGCCAGTGGAGCTGTCCTTACATATGAGACGCACATTGTAGATGCCTCTAGTATTTGAGGCCTAATATATGTCAGATGGGAGCCCACGTACATGTTACTGTATCCAAGGGTATGCTAGCCTGTATATGACACAGCTCAACCTATCCCAAAGATGTAAATTATGTTAGTTCAAAATTAAGGATGCATGGAACAGGTGTGAACAATATCATGCACTCAGGAGCCCTGACAGGTATTGAACTCACCTAAAGTAGGAAACAAGTACGCATGATGTGAGATGCATGTAGTGTACTCATTTCCTGGTGTAAGCATTTAAGAGGGCCTGGGTATTGCAATAACTTTATGAGTATGGTATGTGATTAATGTAGGTGCAGAGATTCCCCATAGGGAGCTCCCATAGTGAAAATTGGTAGTGATGAGGTTCATGACCTGGTTCCACACAATGGCCAACAGGTGCATGTTTTGGCTGTTCACATGTATGTACACTTCAGTCGTCCTTACCAATGTGTTACACTCAAGCATGTTGACTGTGCCTATAATCATTTATAACCTAAAGGTTTACATAGCTAATAGGTATGCATATGTACTGTGCTGCTGTTGCGTATCAAATATGTGTTATAAGTTTACTTTTTTTTTTTACGTTATGTCTTGTAGATGGACCCACATCATACACACGTGGGGGGGTGGATGACCTCAAGGACCCAAACTTTATCAGTGAGTGTCTTCATCAATGCTAATTTTGCAGTGCAAGACTTGAGTGTGATGTCAGATCCTGTGTGACTTGGCAGATTCTGTGTGCATGTCTATCACAAATGTACATTTGTAAAATGATAACTAGTTCAGGGAAACTTGCCATGCATGTTGCATGTCTATCAGCCCCTGACTACTGTTAAGGAGAACACTTTGCCAATCTGGGATGAACCACATGATAGAGGCTTGACAGGGCATCAATGATCACAGTGGCAGACTATGCAAATATTTCTGGTAATGGATACACATCTGAACATGGATTTGATTGTGTAGATTTCAGAAAGCATGTCAGTTGCACATATTATGATATTATGAGCATGTAATGTGCAGTGGCAAGGTGCACCATGGACGTACAACAGTTCAGATGGAAGAGGTGTCATACGCCTCTGTGTGCTGTGAAGTATTTATCCAGTGTCCACTGTTAAATTTCATTCCAGTCAAGTGTTCAGTATAGTTTGCAATATGTCCTGAAATGGGTCCTTGCAATTTCAGTTACACTACGTTGTGAGACAATACATGTACTTTGCAGACATTGCACATCTTACTGTGGCAAATCCCTTTGGCATAAAGGGCATTGCAGGAAGCAGAAGGCACTGTCATGAACAGAGAAGGTGACGTGTACCATTCCATTTGTACAAAAGAGCATTGTTCCCAAGCATAATAAGTACTGACATGGTCATACCTAGATGTGCCATGATGTTGCAATTGCATTGTGCAACAATTGTCCATCCTTTGTAATGAGGGCTTAGTATGTCTGTTATGATAGATAGTGGGCATTGGCACTCTAAACTGCAAGGAAAATTAAGGCTGGAGGGTCTGCTACCTTAAATGTTGTATAAACATTGATGTCTCATTATGTTACCTCTTCCTAGTCACCCTTTATCTGACATTGATCCTTATTGCTTCAACAGACAACATGACCCCAGAGCAGCTCAGGCAGCATAACAAAAGCATGGAGTGTTACTACCACCTCAGACGTGTGGCAAAGGCACACAGGGAAATGAAGAAGAGGTTCAAGAAGGAGAAGGCCCAGGGCAAGTGACATAGCTTTCTACAGGGACCACCAACCCTTGACAAGCAAAACTCTGGTAGGAATGGAAATTCTGGAAAAGGTACCTTCAGCCCACCGTACCCAGTACCTCCACCAACGAGCCATTGCTACCAGCTGGACCCACAACTCAGGCCACAGGAGGGCCCAGCACTTTTGAAAAGGACTTAAGAAAGGACATATCCAACCTGAAATTACGTGTGACAGTCCTGGAAAATAAAATGGGCCAGGTGTTATCCATGCTGCATGAGATAAAGCAGGCAGTGGCCAGATCAAAGCTGACATAGCCACAGGGACCCTTTCTGCCCTTCCCCTGTATATAATGTTCTATGTTTTACATAAAGTTTTCATTGCTTAGTTTAGGTTGGTGTAGTGATAGTGAAGGGATAGTGGTTTTAGTTTTTTTTAGGGGTGGGTTAGATTGTTAGTGGGTAGGGGTTCTTTGGGTTATTTAGGGGTGGAGGTTGATGTGTTTTTCATGTATTAAAAACCATTTACATTTTTTTAAAAACATGCAAAAAAACATATGATTGTTTAGGTTTCTATGTGTAGGTAGTTGATGTTTAGGTATAGTTTCTGTTGTCCTTGTGTGAAGACGTGTCTTAAGGAGGGTTGGGGGTTGATGTTTATCATGCCATGCTAAATGTGTAGAGTAAGGTAAGTTAAGTTAAGGTAGTTTTAGATAGTAGGTAGGCTAAGATAGTGTAGGATAGGTTAGGATAGGTAGTTAGTATAGTGCAGGTAGTTTTTTCTTATTTAACTTTTCTATTGATATTAAATGTCATTGTTTGCTACATACAGGTCTACGTCATGATTTAATACGTGTGATCAAGACTGTATACCAGTCAAAATGCGTCACGGAGGGTTTATGAAGCAATAAATCTCCTTTTTTTTGCTGAAGTATCACTGTTTTGGTCTGAGTGCGTGCAGTACTAACTATTTGTATGCACTATTATCTACCGGCTTGCTTTGTCGGTTAGCGCGCCACCTTCCACGGGCTGGAGGTTCCCAGAAGGAGCATTCGTATATATGGGTCATGATTTAATGTGTGGGAGTTAGCATGTGTGCTCAGGTAAAGTTATTTAAATGCATTTGTCTTTGTTAGCAGTGTTTGGCAACATGTGTGAGTAGGTGTCTTACCTATGGACAGGGACCTGTCAGGCTGGCTATGACTTTACATCATCTTACAATCAGACATTGTTGAGCAGTGGACCTGGCAATCTTGATTGAATTATGACACAGTGCTAATTATGTGTTCACATACAATATCTATATGTGGGTTGCTGATCCAACATGCCTTGGAGCCATGTTCTGGTGAAAATCATTTGCCCAATTAGTAGGTTTTTGGACTCATACACTGATGGCTGCCCCGTGCCCACTCACACTTGCACCGTTTACATGTCAGCCCAATGTTGTATGCTTGCTAATAACCATGGGTGGACAAGGCACTTGTGGGGTGACTTAATTCACCATTCACATTGACTGCATTACACCAGTTGAACATAATGCTTGCAACCTTGAGTAAGCACCTGCTAGTCATCTCACAAATCAGATTACAAAATATGTTACACTCTCACTGCCTAGCAATGTTCCGTACTACACAAAACACATGTCCCTTTGGCAAGTAGTTGTGTTGGTGTAGTTGCCTCCCAGAATGGCCAATAGTCAGCCTGGTCCTGACTCCTAGAGACAACACACAGGTAGTTCTAAGTGCATTTATTTACATTTGCAAATGTTGAAGGGGCTCACAGGTAGAGTTCATTGGACAACATCCCCAAAGGATGTTTAGAGCCAGTGGATGCCCAGACAGAGTCCATGTGGAGAGCATGTCATGAAACATGTTGAGGAGAGGAGTGCTTCAGTCAGGAGGATGACCACAATGTCATTAGGGAGGATAGGCCACATTGACAGTCCACAAATGGTCAAGGTGAACAGGGCAAAGTCAAAATGAGGACAATGACACCAGATGTTCCCTGGCATGTTAATAAGGACAGGTCTAAGGAGAAACTGGGTAAGTGGCACAGATGCATGCTACCACAAACCTCTTTGTTGGAAAGAGGTACTGTCCACATCTTCCTCCTCTGATGTGTGCCGTGTCTCCTGTGAGGGTGGTGTTGTTGATGCAGTAGCCGATCGAGGCACACACATCAGGGGCCGAAGCTGTGGATCCCTTGCTGGCAGCAGCATTCATCTGTGCCAACACATGAAGCAGCACAGCATTGAGGAGGATCTGCTGGTTTTGCAACACAGCAGCAACGTCACGGTGGTAGGCAGTCATGGCAGAAAAGTGGGTGTCCTGCTTCCGCTTCATGGTCTTCAAGATGGTTCTGATTGCCCCCAGCTGGTTAGCCACCTCACTGGTGCCACTTTGGCAGTGCAGTTGTTGATGCCACTGCTTCATGACACCAGCAATGTCAGCCAGGGACTGCTGAAGGCCACGGAGTGGAGAGTAGGTGCCTCTGATAGCTGCAGTGTTGTCCCTATTGGAACTGAGGCACCCACGGACTCCCTCTATGGTGACCACCACAGTCTCCATCCCTGCCCACACCTGCTCTGCTATCTCCTGCTGTACTCCTACCACAGCATGTTGGAAGGTAATTTGTGGGCCCTCGGAGTCCAGGGGTCTGGGTGGAGTGGCAGGTAGTGCCTGTTGGTTGTTAGGCGGGGTATGTGGAGACGCCACAATGCTGCTGACTCTCCATGTACCTGGAGGTAGTGTTCCAGTGCAGTCCAGGAGTTCTTGGAGGGTGTCCTGGTCGATGGTTGTCAGGTTGTTATCATCCCCATCATCACTGATGTCCGGAACAGGGTGCTAGCCAGGAGGTGAGGGTTTATCCTCTGCAATGAGATGGGGAAGTGTTATTGGTGATGTCTTCTACATGTTGGCATGGGTAAAGCAGTTGACAAACAAAGTGCAATACATTACACTTTCAGTTCCTCACTGATGCGTAGGACAGCTGTTATGCAAGGGTATGGATTGCAAATATCATTGTATATCCCTTTCTGATGACTGGATCTCAGCATTGTTGTCACTACCACTGTGTGCCTACTCTGAGTGGATGGGCCCTATCATAGTAGTCAGATTCCAATCACTGACGTTCATGCTATTTCATCATGACCAGAGTTTGTTATCGGCAGGGAGTCCCACATCGCTTTCATCAGACCCATGCACTTGTATGTGTACACATGCCCCCCCTGGGTGTTCCTAATTTGGTCCTGGCAGTCGACTTACTGCCACACATTGATGACAGCCTGATTATACATTGACTCTCATGTGCCTACCGTGAGCGTGACTACTAAAGCTGTTTCTCCCATTCGCATAGATCGCTTTATGGACAGTTGCAGAATTCGTTTGTACTAGTGCGGTATGTGCTTTCTAAAAAAATTAATATTCGGCAATAGGTTTGAATATGCCTTCAAAGAGAATTTTGTCATGAAGTTGCACACAGGGCCGATCAGGCCTTTTATAGTACTGGACATTTACCCGGTGGGTTGGTGCTCTTGGAGGCTGTTTTTTAAGGCTGAGGGGCACCCCAGGTGCCTCTGCCATTCTTTACAGCTCTCCAGGGTTAATTGCAGCAGGCATGAGGAGGGTTTCAAGAAAGAGAGGGAGGAGGGGGAGTTAAAGAAAAAGTGATCAGAGAGAGGAAGAAAAGAGAGGAGAGAATGGATGAGTGGAAAGTGGGAGATTTAGCAAGGAGACAAAGGGAGGGGGCTGCTTTTAGTAGTTTTGCCAAGGCTGGTTTTGGTTCCCCAGTTCAACGCTGGTAGTGCATTGCTTCAAACAAAGGGAGACCTCCTATTTTGATTTTAATGTCAAAAAGCTGTTTCACACTCTCGCCCCCACTCTATCACTAGAAAACCTTAGCTTGTAAGCATTTTCAGCCCCTCTTGGTTTCATGAGTGTGGCCAGGGTGCTATGCCAACCATATGGCAGCCCATCCTCAGGGGAGGAGGATGAGGACAACAGAACCCTCATGTAGTTCCACGTCGGAGAATGGGATCTAGGAATAAGAAATGCAGTACGTTTAGCGAATCGAGGAGTTAGGAAAGTGGTATTGGCCCTACATTTATTTTAATCCTGACCTGCAGGAAGCCCAAAAGAGCAGACGGTTGTTGTGAACCAGATAGAAGAGAGAGTTCATTTGTTCAGCAATCAGCAGTTCTGCATGCTGTGAAGTACAATGGTTTCTCAGGCCACTTTCCTATTACAGAGTAAATGACCTTCCATAAATTAGATCTACATTTTTCTGTCAATGACCATTGTTAAATAATTGTGAATTTACCAGACATCATCCAGGTTCGGAGCTTTCAACCAACCCATACGGGTTCATTTTATGAACACCTGCATAAAGTGTGAATCGGGGCCATATCATGATGGGCCCTCCTGCCTCAGCACAGAGCCGAGCGCCTTTTTTTATGCACCTGCAGGATGTAAAGTCAATTCATTTATCAAGATGTTTCTCTGAGTTATTCCTTCATTTTTAGGCAATAACACATGGAACCAGTGAACAAGGTTTGCCTCTTTCTGCTTCTGAGCTGTGCTGTCTGAAATAATGCATTAAGGGAAAGAAACATTGGCTTAAATTAATTGACTTTACCCACAGCAGGCACATAAAAACAAACTCTTAACTCTGAGCTGAGCCAGCGGAGCCCATCATGATACAAATCTAGATGACTCCCTCTTACTGTGAAGTCAATTATACTGTCCTGATCTTTTCTTTTACAACTGAATGTAATCGTGCAAGTTAATGCAGTTGAACCAGGACTGTGATTGTACTGTCCCTGTTATCTAGTATGGTCATCTTGACACCAGTCACCTTGATGAGTGCAGATTGGCATGGTACAACAGTCACAGACACAATATGTCGTCTGGCATGAATTGGGATGGATATTTTGCTGCTTGCCTTTTCTCAGTGTTATAAATAGCAATGTACATGTGGGCAATTTATTGAACTCTGAATGTGAAAGGCTGAGTTGGTACTTGTGACCTTTGGATCACAACAGACTTCATTAGCAAGTGCTTAGCTCACTGGGCCATCCTGTTGGCACTCACTGCACACATAATCAAGGAGATACCAAAGCACACAAAAAAGTCCTAAAATCATGAAAAATGGTCAGTAAATGCTCTCAAGTTGGATACCGGTCTGCACACTTATAATTATCCTGGTGTTCTTGCACCCATATTTCCCCTCTTTGGGAGCACTGGACCCGATTTTACTTGCTGAATATTCAGCAGGTAAAATCACATGAGTCAGTGCAAATTGCTCTTAATATGACAGTGAGCAGATGTGAAAGGGGGGATGCAGAACACTGACTGATATCTACCCTTCTGGTAGATTTAAACTTTTCCTGATGCATATGAAACATTTAGGGTAGATCCGGAATTTGCTTACAGTATGCCAAACTTGCACCCACGGCCAGAGGTATGTGACCAACCTTCCCAGAGGTGCCTCCTCATACACAATCAGTTGTGGACTTGTATACATCATCACACAGTAGGAAGGTGTCTGCGCTGCGTCTGTGGTGGTTGGGGGGGGGTGTTCCGGGTGTGGGTTGGGGTCCTGGGGTGGTGGCGGTGGGTGTTGTGGCCCTCTTGGGTGTCCGGGCTGCATGATGGGTGGCTCCATGGCATCTGTTGCCCTTCGGATGTGGCCCTGGGCTGTGCTCCCGTTTGTGGTGCTGGCTGCCGTCCGACTTTACACCAGGTCAGAGCAGGTGTAGATTTCCTGGTGCTATCGCACCTTATCGCCTGTTTTGTGTTTTTAGCGCGGATGTGGCTGGTTGTTGTGAATGTTGAGGTGTGCTATTGTCTCGGCTTTTGTCACGGGAACGCCTACTCTGTATCTCATTAGCGATATTTGCGTGGGTCCTCTGTGGCGATGTTTTTTGCGGCTGCTATCGCGTGTAAACTGGTGTTGTGGGCTGTTAACACCGGCTTGTGAATGGGGAGGTAAATTTATCACGACTCTGGCTGCGATGAAGTGCCGTTAATTCGGTGATGGCTCCTTGTGAATATGCCCCTATAAGTATAAAAAATAAATGTCATGTGAGAGCAGGTAAACACATTAAGAATCCGATTTGCGACTTTTGGCGGCGCAAGGGCGGGCGGCTCACCACCCATGCACCACCATAATTCGCCTCCCCCACTCGCCAGATTACACGTTTTTTGTAAGCTGGCAGGCAGGCGGCATGGCAGTCCTGCAGCGGTGCTGTTTAAAAGGCTCATTGTGAACCTGAAATAGCACTGCTGCAGGTCCGCCAGTGCAAGCTTCTGCACAGGAAGAAATGCACCATTTTGTGCATTTCTTGCGTGCTTTAAATTGAGCTGTGATGTATGTGCAAAAAAATTACCCCTATGCATTATACCACTACAACGACAGGATAACCCACAAGCAATTTTTTGTCTCACTTTGAAGTTGGCTGCACCTCCAGCATTTGAAGTGTTAGCACCCCCCAAAATTTGGCCCTAGTTGCCCTCCTGCTTCCGGCCCGACCTCCAGTGATCGGCACGTGGGTAAAGGACATGGTGGAGTGGGTTACATTGAAAGAAATGCACATGAAAAGCACCATGCAGGATGACAAACTAGCTAATGATTTAATATGCTGGGCTGAAATGTTTAGATGGTTAATGGATCCCCGGATACCAGGCCTCCCTGAACAGCAGTAGTGGGTCGGGTCCAAGAACCCATAGTGATATAAACAGGGGAGACGTAATGACTACCCTACTGAGTGATTCTGGGAACCACAATATTGAAGAGGAACAATGAGTAACGGAGAGATAAGATGGGAAGTTTGTCCATCACACAGCTATATTACGTGGAACCTAGACGGGGACACAGGCTAGGGGCAACATAAGTGCCAGCTGTTTAGAGAATATAGGGGTAGTACAAATTGGAGGTCATTTTTAACATGGGAAAAGTGACGTACGGGTGGCGCAAGGGGCTTGTAAATAAGCCCCTTGATTTTAGCTAACATTCTCAATAGACCTCTGTTTATGCCCTGAAAATACCCATCCCTAAAACGTAGAAGGCAAAGATTAGTTATACTTGCCAATTTTCCAGGCAATTTGATAGAGTAAATAGCTGCAGTTGGGATCTTTGGATGAGAAAGTTGATTTTAGATAAACAAATTGTTATGTGAATTGGATCCTAAGGGGCTCTTTTACTCCCTTGCGCCGCAGGTGCGTCACTTTTGATATGGGAAAAAGTGACGCAGCGGCGACGCAAGGGCCTTGTAAATAAGCCCCTTGGTACACTACGATCTGTAGGTCTGTCAAGATTATGCTCACAAAATGTTGCGCCCAATGTGCAGCTGTAGATTCTGGGCCTGTGGGTCCTAAAGCACAGTTGGGATCTGGCAAAGGTAGAGTGCATAGAACGTGTACAGATTCTATTTTTGCAGTTTCATTCCTGCCATTCATGCACAGCAGAACAGCAGCAGCCGTGCTCCTCCTGCTCTGAGAAGCACTGACTTGCATGAACCATAGGGGTGTGGTTATACAGGCAACAGGCATGCTGATGTCAACAAGTTCCTGCCCCTGCATTCACATCCTCCATGAAAGCATACTTGACAAGTACGGGCCTCTAAGGCCCATACATATCAAAGCATTGTTTGAGATTTCCTACCCTAGATTAGAGGTGGAATTGTAAATCTGTATTCCTTTCATTAGCAGAGGAGTACTGGGTCTGCAATGCAGGCAGGCATGTTTCCCCTTTCTGCATAGCCCCTTTTCTTGTAGTAGGACTGTCCCAGGTCAAGACTACTGTAGGGACCAGTCGAAGACACTGCAGTGGGGAAGCGATGCAGCGCATCTGTGTAGCCTGGAGTGCTACAGCGTCTCAAGCCACTCCCCCCAGAGACTAGCATGGCCGCGACCAAGAAAGGTACTGCGTACCACCGGCTTCGCTTATTTTCGCGCAATAATGACACTGCACGCTGTTATTTTAAGCATAAAAGGCCATTTATTAGGACATGGTTGTAACATTAACCTTAAACACAACATCATTAAATATAACATTTCCTTGCATCCTTCCCTTCATTCACTCTCTCCATTCATTCTCAAACCGTCACACCTGTTGCACTCATTCCCATTTCCATCTACGACCTCCTCCATCTCTCCATTCTCGTCTTCACCTTTCTTCCAACATCCTTTCTTGGATTTCATGTTGTCGCTCTCTTTCTTCCTGCACCCCCCCATCAATCACCTGTTTCCCCCCCCGAGGGGTGGATGCGCCCGTATGTGACTCACCACCCCTCCAAAGTACTGCCAAACCCCAAACAAGGCCCCACAACCTGTCCTAAACTGGCACGCCCTCACCCTTCTCCCCTACCCTAAAACTTGTAGGGTGGGTGGGTGAACTAATCTTTCTGAACCCTCCCCTGGTGGTGCCAAGGTGCAGGAAGAGGCTGAGACCTCCCCTCCTACACCTTTTTACCCCAACCCCCAACCACTCCCCTTGACCCCTTCCCCCAGCATATCCTTCTGCTCCATTGCGCAAAAACCCCGGGGGAAGACTGGTCTGCGACCCTACTTCCCCCGGGGGCCGCAATGCCTGATGCTCAGATGCCTTGCCTGACCCTAGTGAAGGGGTTGACGTTCTTCCGTGACCTCTGGGTGCTCGCCATTGTTTCGGCAAAGAGCAAAAAGCAGAAATGTCCTGAGCTCAATCTGTCAAAGTGCAGCTCTCCCAGGCTGCGTGTCCACTGCTGCTCCCGACCAGGGACCTGTGTTTTGGACAATAATGCTCCTTGGCTATTACAGACATATGAAGAAAACAGTTCCAGAAGGAATCACTTTCAAAAATTATAGTTCATGCTGCTGCAGGGGTTACCTGACATAAGGGCCCTGCTGACACAATCAATGTGCTATAAATTCATGGTTTAGAAAATTGAATCCTTTGTCATTGGTTCTACATTAGTTGTATATACACCCATATACATATATTACATTTTTATTTTTGTTCTTCACTTTATTTACACTTGCACTGCGTTGTCACTTGCAGCACCTACTCTCTAATAGGAATTGTGACTACTTTGTGTGTATATGTATATGGGTGCATATGCAAGTAGAATTAATCTATAACAAATAACAAAGGATTACATTTTCTAAACAGTTAATTTATACAACATTGATTGAGTGAGAAAGGCCCTTATGTCAGGTAGCCCCTGCAGCAGCATAAAAGAGAATTTTTGTAAGTGATTTCTTTCGGAACTGTTTTCTTCATATGTCTTTAATTACCCTAAATATATGGGAATACAGGATGCCCCGTAATGTGGTTTTACCTTGGCTAATATAGACGGACCTTAGGAAGCTTTGGAAATTGAGTATTCCAGGTAACGCAGGCGAAGCACTGCAATAAGCTGCTATGTAAAGTTATTTAAGATTGTAATGAATGCAAGACAGGAAGCTGTGAAAGGCAGTTCAATTAGCATTTAATGGAGCGGCGGCTACAGCTAATGGAGGAGAGCAGCTACACAGGCATCTGACATTAAGACAAGTGACTCTGGCTCTCTCGTCTCTCCTCACTTGCATTAAACTTTGCTACATACTAAAGAGAGGGATAGTGTCTCAGTCTACAAATGCTAGGAGTATGCTAACTCCGAGCCTGATAAAGAAGGCCCCTGGCTGTTTCCTGAAAGGGGAAAGTGCTAAGCCATTGATCCAGCGCGAACCCAAATAAATTGATCAGGGATAAATATTCAATGACATTACGTACTTTGGCCCATACACATTCACCTGAATCCCTGATGCGCTGGTGTCAAGTTTGTTTAACTTTGCCTTAATTTTACTCTTGATTATTCAGGTTCAATCTCTAATCATACTGAATATTCACATGTGAATAACTAATAATCGACTTTTCATCTACTTGGTCGATGGACCAATTAGTTGAAGAGTTGATGGCAATGGAATTTATAATGAAACATTTAATCAATAAACTAGCTAAAATAACCACAGACTCTCGGTGAGATTTAATAATTTAATCTAGTAATAACAAATGCTCATATCGATTACTTCATAAATTCAAATACTGGATACCTCATGAGAGAGAGTGTAATATAATCATAGCAATAACAGAACAAATAATTCAAATATACGTTGCAAAGAGTGGACAGACGAAGAGACATTAGATGCAAATAAAATATATTTGTTTAAATCTGATAATTCGGAGGGATAGATGAAGAGACAAAAGGTACAATGACATGAAATAAGACTGCAAAAGAATAATTCTGCAATACTGATTAGATCAAATACAAACCCAAGGGATCTGTAAATGGAAATCTACCACCCAGGCCTAGGTAGTAGTGGGGGACCCCCGGACCAAGAATCAGGGATCAAAGACTCAGGTAATCAGGACAGGGACAGGACAGGAACAGCTAGGCCTCTCTGCAACCCGACTAACAGCGGCGCACCCTTCACTCGGACCTTCAGTCTAAGCGACCCTCAATAGTGACAGCAGCAGCAGCTAAACCACACCCCTAAACCACCTATTCTTATACCCTAAAAACACATGTCCATCCCACAATAGTTGCTAAGTTCACAATTTCTAGCTAAGGGATTGGTTGAGTTCTGGGGGTGGGATGTCACCCCACCATGAAATCATTTTCTCTAGACTACACCATTGTTCTACACAAATTTTTCATAGTCATCAATACCCCTTCTCTCTCATGAGCACATATGTAACAACATTTTGAACACTTTATTAAATTCAACAACTTCGGGTTCCATTCCCATGATGACACTGGCTTTGGCCGCTTGTCAATGTTTATGTCCTTCACCAGGTCACGGTTTTTTCAGCTTTGCACAGCAGTTCAGTCATGTAGTCACATGGTTCCCGCTCGCTCTCTATTTCACCCGCCCTTACTGAGGCTAACTTAACATCATGGAAAACTCGTCCATAACTAAAAGAACAGAAAACAAACATTTATTAATTATGTGATAATGCATTTTCACTGTTTACCCCTCATCTTAACTCTACTTTATGTTAACGGTTAGCCTAGCATAGTATAAGCAGAAAGGCGGCATTATTCATTAGGATAAAGCAACACACGTCATGCTTTTTACTAAATACACCTGCGGCCTTGCCATGCAAACCTTCTTAATTTACTCTAAACACAAGATTATTACATTTCCGGTTATTTAAGTATTAATTTCATTTAGTTCATGCAATTTGCAAAGCAATCTTCCGCGTGAAGTGTATTTGTGCACATTAATCATTCTAACTCTACTTACTGTTAGTACGTATTATAGGGGTATTCAATTGAGCAGGTTTCTTTCGCAAATCCTGCTCCATCAATCCCCCCCCTCTGATGGCTTTTAGGAGCCATCATAAATACTCACCATACTTAGTGCCACCTTTTAATGTATTTAGATTTTACTTTCTTTTTCTTCTTTTATGGCACTCTCATCTAACCTTTTCATCATGTCATAGTATTCTTCATTTATTTCTTCTAATGCTATCTCTTCTCTCTTTCTTTTTATTCCTTTTCTTTTATTCTTTTTGTCTGCTGCATCTTTTCTTCCTTTTATGCATTTACAACACTTATACACTGTTAATATTACTAGAGCTACTATGGCTACAGAAAATATTGGTATTATTATTTTCCGTGATAAACTACTTCCAAAGGTAGAAAACCATTTATTAACTGCAGAGAAACTCTTACCAAGTCTCTCCCAAACACTGTCAACCTCCAGTTGGGTTAAATCACTATGCAATTTGGTAATATTTCTAATATATCCTTCTATCCCTTTACTTTTATCCGGGATATAGGTACAGCAGTGTTGAATTTTCAACATGCCACAGACTCCACACTCTTTTGCCAACAGAATTTCAAGCGATACCAAAGGGGATGATGGACGGAGCGTTAGAGCAAATCAAACACTCACCCCCAGTCAACTGATCTGGGTTTAATCCATCATCATTCTTTAGCTCACTCCACCACCCCAGTTCAGACATGGCCATATGCAAATCAGTCTGACCCTGTGCCTCATGGGAACAGTCCAGCCCGAACTGCCAAGCCATGTCTTCCCTGGACTGGAAACAAGCATCCTGGGACCGGTTTCGGGTTCAAAACCCTCATCAGCCAGGCTATCTTGAATCCAGTGGCAAAGTGAGCAAGGGACCCACGTCTGGGCATACCCTGCCAACTTAGGGCAAACAAAGCGATACCAAAGGGGATGATGGACGGAGCGTTAGAGCAAATCAAACACTCACCCCCAGTCAACTGATCTGGGTTTAATCCATCATCATTCTTTAGCTCACTCCACCACCCCAGTTCAGACATGGCCATATGCAAATCAGTCTGACCCTGTGCCTCATGGGAACAGTCCAGCCCGAACTGCCAAGCCATGTCTTCCCTGGACTGGAAACAAGCATCCTGGGACCGGTTTCGGGTTCAAAACCCTCATCAGCCAGGCTATCTTGAATCCAGTGGCAAAGTGAGCAAGGGACCCACGTCTGGGCATACCCTGCCAACTTAGGGCAAACAAAGCGATACCAAAGGGGATGATGGACGGAGCGTTAGAGCAAATCAAACACTCACCCCCAGTCAACTGATCTGGGTTTAATCCATCATCATTCTTTAGCTCACTCCACCACCCCAGTTCAGACATGGCCATATGCAAATCAGTCTGACCCTGTGCCTCATGGGAACAGTCCAGCCCGAACTGCCAAGCCATGTCTTCCCTGGACTGGAAACAAGCATCCTGGGACCGGTTTCGGGTTCAAAACCCTCATCAGCCAGGCTATCTTGAATCCAGTGGCAAAGTGAGCAAGGGACCCACGTCTGGGCATACCCTGCCAACTTAGGGCAAACAAAGCGATACCAAAGGGGATGATGGACGGAGCGTTAGAGCAAATCAAACACTCACCCCCAGTCAACTGATCTGGGTTTAATCCATCATCATTCTTTAGCTCACTCCACCACCCCAGTTCAGACATGGCCATATGCAAATCAGTCTGACCCTGTGCCTCATGGGAACAGTCCAGCCCGAACTGCCAAGCCATGTCTTCCCTGGACTGGAAACAAAGCATCCTGGGACCGGTTTCGGGTTCAAAACCCTCATCAGCCAGGCTATCTTGAATCCAGTGGCAAAGTGAGCAAGGGACCCACGTCTGGGCATACCCTGCCAACTTAGGGCAAACAAAGCGATACCAAAGGGGATGATGGACGGAGCGTTAGAGCAAATCAAACACTCACCCCCAGTCAACTGATCTGGGTTTAATCCATCATCATTCTTTAGCTCACTCCACCACCCCAGTTCAGACATGGCCATATGCAAATCAGTCTGACCCTGTGCCTCATGGGAACAGTCCAGCCCGAACTGCCAAGCCATGTCTTCCCTGGACTGGAAACAAGCATCCTGGGACCGGTTTCGGGTTCAAAACCCTCATCAGCCAGGCTATCTTGAATCCAGTGGCAAAGTGAGCAAGGGACCCACGTCTGGGCATACCCTGCCAACTTAGGGCAAACAAAGCGATACCAAAGGGGATGATGGACGGAGCGTTAGAGCAAATCAAACACTCACCCCCAGTCAACTGATCTGGGTTTAATCCATCATCATTCTTTAGCTCACTCCACCACCCCCAGTTCAGACATGGCCATATGCAAATCAGTCTGACCCTGTGCCTCATGGGAACAGTCCAGCCCGAACTGCCAAGCCATGTCTTCCCTGGACTGGAAACAAGCATCCTGGGACCGGTTTCGGGTTCAAAACCCTCATCAGCCAGGCTATCTTGAATCCAGTGGCAAAGTGAGCAAGGGACCCACGTCTGGGCATACCCTGCCAACTTAGGGCAAACAAAGCGATACCAAAGGGGATGATGGACGGAGCGTTAGAGCAAATCAAACACTCACCCCCAGTCAACTGATCTGGGTTTAATCCATCATCATTCTTTAGCTCACTCCACCACCCCAGTTCAGACATGGCCATATGCAAATCAGTCTGACCCTGTGCCTCATGGGAACAGTCCAGCCCGAACTGCCAAGCCATGTCTTCCCTGGACTGGAAACAAGCATCCTGGGACCGGTTTCGGGTTCAAAACCCTCATCAGCCAGGCTATCTTGAATCCAGTGGCAAAGTGAGCAAGGGACCCACGTCTGGGCATACCCTGCCAACTTAGGGCAAACAAAGCGATACCAAAGGGGATGATGGACGGAGCGTTAGGAGCAAATCAAACACTCACCCCCAGTCAACTGATCTGGGTTTAATCCATCATCATTCTTTAGCTCACTCCCACCACCCCAGTTCAGACATGGCCATATGCAAATCAGTCTGACCCTGTGCCTCATGGGAACAGTCCAGCCCGAACTGCCAAGCCATGTCTTCCCTGGACTGGAAACAAGCATCCTGGGACCGGTTTCGGGTTCAAAACCCTCATCAGCCAGGCTATCTTGAATCCAGTGGCAAAGTGAGCAAGGGACCCACGTCTGGGCATACCCTGCCAACTTAGGGCAAACAAAGCGATACCAAAGGGGATGATGGACGGAGCGTTAGAGCAAATCAAACACTCACCCCCAGTCAACTGATCTGGGTTTAATCCATCATCATTCTTTAGCTCACTCCACCACCCCAGTTCAGACATGGCCATATGCAAATCAGTCTGACCCTGTGCCTCATGGGAACAGTCCAGCCCGAACTGCCAAGCCATGTCTTCCCTGGACTGGAAACAAGCATCCTGGGACCGGTTTCGGGTTCAAAACCCTCATCAGCCAGGCTATCTTGAATCCAGTGGCAAAGTGAGCAAGGGACCCACGTCTGGGCATACCCTGCCAACTTAGGGCAAACAAAGCGATACCAAAGGGGATGATGGACGGAGCGTTAGAAGCAAATCAAACACTCACCCCCAGTCAACTGATCTGGGTTTAATCCATCATCATTCTTTAGCTCACTCCACCACCCCAGTTCAGACATGGCCATATGCAAATCAGTCTGACCCTGTGCCTCATGGGAACAGTCCAGCCCGAACTGCCAAGCCATGTCTTCCCTGGACTGGAAACAAGCATCCTGGGACCGGTTTCGGGTTCAAAACCCTCATCAGCCAGGCTATCTTGAATCCAGTGGCAAAGTGAGCAAGGGACCCACGTCTGGGCATACCCTGCCAACTTAGGGCAAACAAGCGATACCAAAGGGGATGATGGACGGAGCGTTAGAGCAAATCAAACACTCACCCCCAGTCAACTGATCTGGGTTTAATCCATCATCATTCTTTAGCTCACTCCACCACCCCAGTTCAGACATGGCCATATGCAAATCAGTCTGACCCTGTGCCTCATGGGAACAGTCCAGCCCGAACTGCCAAGCCATGTCTTCCCTGGACTGGAAACAAGCATCCTGGGACCGGTTTCGGGTTCAAAACCCTCATCAGCCAGGCTATCTTGAATCCAGTGGCAAAGTGAGCAAGGGACCCACGTCTGGGCATACCCTGCCAACTTAGGGCAAACAAAGCGATACCAAAGGGGATGATGGACGGAGCGTTAGAGCAAATCAAACACTCACCCCCAGTCAACTGATCTGGGTTTAATCCATCATCATTCTTTAGCTCACTCCACCACCCCAGTTCAGACATGGCCATATGCAAATCAGTCTGACCCTGTGCCTCATGGGAACAGTCCAGCCCGAACTGCCAAGCCATGTCTTCCCTGGACTGGAAACAAGCATCCTGGGACCGGTTTCGGGTTCAAAACCCTCATCAGCCAGGCTATCTTGAATCCAGTGGCAAAGTGAGCAAGGGACCCACGTCTGGGCATACCCTGCCAACTTAGGGCAAACAAGCGATACCAAAGGGGATGATGGACGGAGCGTTAGAGCAAATCAAACACTCACCCCCAGTCAACTGATCTGGGTTTAATCCCATCATCATTCTTTAGCTCACTCCACCACCCCAGTTCAGACATGGCCATATGCAAATCAGTCTGACCCTGTGCCTCATGGGAACAGTCCAGCCCGAACTGCCAAGCCATGTCTTCCCTGGACTGGAAACAAGCATCCTGGGACCGGTTTCGGGTTCAAAACCCTCATCAGCCAGGCTATCTTGAATCCAGTGGCAAAGTGAGCAAGGGACCCACGTCTGGGCATACCCTGCCAACTTAGGGCAAACAAAGCGATACCAAAGGGGATGATGGACGGAGCGTTAGAGCAAATCAAACACTCACCCCCAGTCAAATGATCTGGGTTTAATCCATCATCATTCTTTAGCTCACTCCACCACCCCAGTTCAGACATGGCCATATGCAAATCAGTCTGACCCTGTGCCTCATGGGAACAGTCCAGCCCGAACTGCCAAACCATGTCTTCCCTGGACTGGAAACAAGCATCCTGGGACCGGTTTCGGGTTCAAAACCCTCATCAGCCAGGCTATCTTGAATCCAGTGGCAAAGTGAGCAAGGGACCCACGTCTGGGCATACCCTGCCAACTTAGGGCAAACAAAGCGATACCAAAGGGGATGATGGACGGAGCGTTAGAGCAAATCAAACACTCACCCCCAGTCAACTGATCTGGGTTTAATCCATCATCATTCTTTAGCTCACTCCACCACCCCAGTTCAGACATGGCCATATGCAAATCAGTCTGACCCTGTGCCTCATGGGAACAGTCCAGCCCGAACTGCCAAGCCATGTCTTCCCTGGACTGGAAACAAGCATCCTGGGACCGGTTTCGGGTTCAAAACCCTCATCAGCCAGGCTATCTTGAATCCAGTGGCAGCAATACGTAACT